>VMDR010016557.1:0-21040 GCA_007922815.1 Macrotus californicus
TTTACATAAAGCAAAATACAAATACTGGATGCCAAACTAGTCTGTGACTGCAGCTGTCACCTGTAGCCTTAATATTATACTTTATTTTTATCAGACTAGCCTGTTATAAATGATAACTCAATAATAAATGTATACCAGTGTAATTGCTATACTTACCTTTTAGTGTGCTTGAGCTTGGAAATGATTTTATTTTCTTCAAAGGGTACTGTTACTAAAGGTTTTTGAAAACCACTAGATTGAATTATCTTTGCGGTTTTTTTTCTAAAATAATACTATTCTGAAATAGGGAGCCCTTAAGTAATTTTTTATAACAATCTTATTGAGATATAATTCACATATCATGAATTTTTTTACTCTTAATTTTAAAGTATACAGTAACGGCTTTTGGAATATCCATAGACTTGTGTTACCATCACCATTATCTGATTCTAGAACATTTTAGCACCCCAAAATTAAATCCTACACCTATCAGCAGTCACAGCCCCTGGAAACCACTAGTCTGCTCTCTGTCTCTTTGGTTTTGCCTCTATATGAGTGGAATCAGGCGACTTCTGGGTTTTTGTGCGTCTGGATTCTTAAAGTAATATTTTCAAGGTTGACCCCTGTTTTGGTATGTATCCCCAGTCCGTTGCTTTCTCAGGGTTAATAATACTCCCTTGTATGGATGTGCAGCATTGTGTTCCTCCTTTCATCCTCTGAGAGTCATTCGGAGGCTTGCACTCTTGGCTGTTATGAATAATGGTGCTGCGAACATTTGTGTACAGTTGTGTGGACATAGAGGTCTGTCCGGAAAAAGACTGGCCACTGTTAATACAACGAAAACAGTTTGTGCAACATCGATGTAGCCTGGCAGCCAAGGAGAGTGGACTGGGGTGCACATGCGTGAACAGTGATGACTTCACTACACTACTAGTCAGTGGGGAAGGGTAGATGCTGTTGAGTGAGCATGTGCACTGTGTGGCCATCACATTCAAAAGGACTGAGCGAGTAGAGCAACGAATCTGCATCAGATTTTGTGTTAAGCTTGAACATTCCTCCGTGAAATTGTTCAGATGACTCAGAAGGACACAGCTGTGGGCAACTGGTGATTGGCAGCTTCATCACGACAACACACCCCCTCATGCATCACGTCTCATGCAGAGTTTTTTGGTGAAACATTAAATCACCCAGGTGACTCAGCCCCCATACAGCCCAGATTTGGCGCCCTGTGACTTCTGGATTTTCCCAAAATTAAAATCACCTTTGAAAGGGAAGAGGTTTCAGACTGTCAGTGAGATTCAGAAAAAGACGATGGGGATTGGAACTGTGTGAGGTCCCAAGAGGCATCATTGTCCTATGTACAATGTTTCTTGTATCTTCTTCGATGCCTCTGTTTTTCTTATTGCGTGGCTGGATACTTTCTGGACAGACCTTGTAATGCTGTCACTTCTCACAGGGGTGTCCAGCCTGCGGGCCGCCTGCAGCCCAGGGTGGCTGTGAATGTGGCCCAACACAAAATCGTGTATTTACTTAAAACCTTTTACTTTTGCTCATCAGTTTTCATTAGGGTTTGTGTATTTAATGTGTGCCCAAGACAACTTTTCTTCCAGTGTGGCCCAGAGACGCCAAAAGGTTGGACTCCCTGCTAGAGTATATGCCTTCTTCTGGAATTGATGGTAACTCTATACTTAACGTTTTCAGAAACTGCCGGAGAGTTTTGAAGTGGCTGCATGGTTTTACTGTCCCTCCAGCAGTACATTGGAGTTACAGTTTCTGCACATACTGCTCAGTGCCTGCTACTGTCTGGTGTTTGTTGTGCTTTTAGCCATCCCCCAGGTGTGAAGAGGTTTGGGTTTGCATCTCCCTGTGATTCACGATGTTGAGCATGTTTTCATGTACGTGATGGTGATTGACGGTGTCTCGCAGGTCTTTGAGGCTCTCTTTTTTCATTTTGACTTTCAATAATTTTTTAAATTACAGTTGAGGTACAATATTACATTAGTTTCAAGTGTACAACTCAATGATTAGACATCATATAATTTACTAAGTTATCACCCGATAAACCCTGCACGCATTGACACCATACATAGTTATTACAATATTATGGAATGTATTTTCTATGCTGTATTTTACAGCCCTGTGACTATCATGTAACTACAGATTTGTGCTTCTTAATCCCTGTGCTTTTTCACCCATTCCCCAACCTCCCTCCCACCTTAGGACCCTTTATCGTTTCATGTAATACTGGTTTAGTGGTAATGAACTCCTTTAAGTTTTTCTTGTCTGGGAAGCTCTTTACCTGTTCTTCAATTCTAAATGATAGTTTTGCTGAATTGTGTGTGTTTCCTTCACCAAGTTAGGAAAGTTTTCTGTCGTTATTCTTTCAAATAATTTTCAGTTTCTTACTCTCTCTTTTCTCCTTCTGGCACCCCCAGGACACAAATGTTGGTACTCTCGAAGTTGTCCCAGAGGCTCCTTATACTATCCTGACTTTTTTAGTTCTTTTTTCTGTTCTGATTGGGTGTTTTCTCCTTCCTTACCTTCCACATCTTTTATTTGATCTTCTACTTCATCTACTCCTCTGTTGGTTCCCTGTAGTGTATTTTTTTTCATTTCAGTTAATGTATTCTTCCTTTCTGATGGGTTCTTTTTTTATATTTTCTAGTTCCAACTTTATGTTTCTTATCTCTCTATTGATGTCCTCACTAAGATCATCTACTCTTCTCCTAAGTTCATTAAGCATCCTTACAACCAGTGTTTTGAACTTTGCATCTGGTAGATTGTCCCAAATTTGTTTAGTTCTTTTTCTGGAATTTTATTCTGTTCTCCTATCTGGGACGTGTTTCTTTGTCTCCTCATTTTGGCAGCCTCCCTGTGTTTGTTTCTGTGTATTAGGTAGAGCTGCTACATCCCCTGGGCTTGATAGAGTGGCCTTATATACTAAATGTTCTGTAGGTAGGGTCCAGTGGCACAGCCTCCCTGAACACCTGAGCTGGGAACTCCAGGTGTGTGCCATGTGTGGACTGTTTACACCCTTCTGTTGCAGTTGAGCCTTCATTGCTGTTGGCATGCTAATGGGAGGGATTTTCCCCTAGGCTGATTGGCTGCAGGGACTGACTGTGACCACCATGGAGGATCAGCTGTACAGGAGCCCACCACACAGAGCAGCACTTACTTCAGTGGGGTTCTGATGCCTATGAGTTCATCCCATGAGTATGTTGCTTATGGAGGTGTTTCTGGGGTCCCTGGGAAGGGCAGGCCAAGGTCACCCAACCCCCTGTGTCCTGCTTGGAGCTACCTGGCATGAGCTACAAAGCAGTCTGCAGGTGGCTGCTACTTGTGCTGGGCTTGGAGCAGCCAAGCTGCAAACCAGGTCCAGCTGCTGTGAGTGCTGGGCCTGGAGCCACTTGGTGAGAGGTATGAGGCATGCCAAGCCCAGATGTTGCTTATTTGAGAGATTTTAGAAAGTCTGAAGCATGGCCAGGACAGACCATTCATATGGGAAGGCCACTGGAAACAGCTTGGCTGGGTCCACAAGTTGGGTGCCAGGATCCTTTGCCTCTTAGGGGTCCCTCCACAGCCAAGATATCCCTCCCAATTGTTACTCTCCAAACGTGAGTATGGCACCAGCCTGTTCCATATCTCCGCTTCTCCTACCAGTCTCAATGTGGCTTCTTTATGTCCTTAGTTGTAGGACTTCTGTCCACCTAGAGTTTAGGTGGTTCTGAATGCTGGTTGTTCTGTAGCTTAGCTGTAATTTTGATTTTTGTGGGAGGATTCAAGTGCCACATTTACCTATGCTACTGTCTTGATGGGAACCCCCACTCTTTCTTTTCCTGATCATTTTTTCTTTCTGATCAGACTGGACTGGATAATCTCAGTTGACCTATCCCTAATTCACTGATTCTTTCTTCTGCCAAGTCAGATATGCTCTTGATCCCTCTTATTGAATTTCTTATTTCAGTTATTATAATTTTCAACTCCAAAATTTCTGTTTTTTAAATAATTTTTATCTCTATAATATTCTCTATTTGATGAGACATTTCTCACTTTTCTTTAATTCTTTAGACATGGTTTCCTTCGGGTGTTTGAACATATTTTTAAAAGCTGATTTAAAAAGTGTTATATCTATTAAGTCCAATACCTGGGATTCCTTGAGACAGTTTCTATTGACTGCTTTTTCTCCTCTATATGAGCCGTATTTTTCTATTTCTTTGCATGGCTTGTAATTTTTTGTTGAAAACTAGATGTTTTAAAATATAATGTTCCAGTTCTGAAAATTGTTGTTTTTGCTCTTTTGGTGACTCTTAATGGATTAATTCTGTAAGATCTGTGTTATTTGTAATGTGCCACCACTGATGGAGTCTCTGTCCAGTCCCATTAGTTGTCAGCCAGTGATTGGAGAGACTTCCCTAAGAGCCTTGTGTCAGTAAGTTTCTCAGCCTTTGCCAAGGGGCTCTTTGTGTGTGGGCATGCCTTTGCTCCCCGAGTGGCAGGTTCACCACTGCTCCTTAGCTCTTCCTTTGTGCATGAGCAGGACTCAAGATCAGCTGGAGGTGAGTTTAGGGCCTTTCCAGGTATTTCTTAGGCGTGTGCAGAGCCTTAAACATGTGCATGGACTTTATATTCCTGGAAATGTGTTAGAGTTTATCAAAGCCCCCTGTGAGCCCCTCATTCCCAAGAGTTTCCTCTTAAGTTTTTTGGTCAACCACTTGGTAGCCCAACTGATACTCTTTGCTCAGGTGGCTGTGATGTTAAGCAGTTGCCACTGATTCTTTCCAACAAATGTCCTAAAGATATAGCTGTATTATACACATATATCAAAAACTCTGAATAAGGTCAAATCAAAACAAAGCCTGAGAAGGAAGCTTTTCAAAGGGCTGTCATACAAGTCAAGTAATGACATCTCTCTGGAAGTGAGGCTTTGAAGAAGCTCCGCACCTTTTCTTCCCCCTCCAGTGTCTGCCAGGCAGCTGGTTCTCACAGCTGCTGTGGCTGTGAGCCTGTGGTTTTCAAGGCTGCCATGAAGTGGAGGAGAGGGGGATTGGAATAAGGTAAGTTAAAAATGCCTCAAAGCCTATTTGTCTTACTGGTATTGTCATTTTTCTTGAATAAACACTCCTCAGATTATTGCAAGTTTTGATTACTTCAGAGGTATGAAAAAGTTGATTTTGACAATTTTTTGCCAGCGTTCTAGTTGCTGTCATGGAGGAGCAGATTCTCAGAGGTACTTACTTCACCATTCTGTTCTTAAGTATGTTTGAGTAGAGGTGGGTCACCCTCCAGGCCAATTTTATCGAAATCTAGCTTACCAGTGCCTCGTGGCTTTTTCTGAGCACAGAGATTGGTGTCACGTAGTATAGTAAACCGATTCAGATGGCCATGCAGTAAAGTAAGGCCTGAGGACCTTATCAGAAGAAAGCTACAAGAACAAAGGTTCAAAGGACCAAAAGTAAGTAACAAATTAAGTGGACAAGGAGGACTTCTCCTGTGCCAGCTCTCTCCCATCCGTTCCGTTCCCCATTCCCCACGTCGCACCTCCACGGCAGAGTGCAGAGACAGTGGTGTACAGGAAGCGTCAGGGTGGAGGGAAGCCAACTAGCATGCTATTGCAGTATAAAAAAGGAGGTTGTCTTACAGTGATCTGTTTTCAAAGCACTTCTCATGTTAGTTCATGTCATCTTGTAACTGGGCCCAGCATGAAAAATGAGCCTCTCGATAGTTAAGTTACCCAGAGACTTAGGGCTGCCAATAGGTAATGTTTCCCTTAGCGCTTCTGACTTCTTGTCAGGCACACTTTGCACTACTAGCTGACAAGACTGGTAGAGGAGTTTTCATAGGAAGGCTGGGACCATCAATTTTGAGATGATTTCTGGAGGAAAATCTCCATGTTGTGCCTGGCTGGATATGCGAGATGAAAAGAGAGATGTCCAAGATTTCTAGCATTGAAATCATAATTTTAGTGCATCACAACTAGCCAGAATACAAAGGCCATTCTAATGTGGGAAAGCAATCAAGTTTCTGTTAATTCATTGAAAGAATCAGGGAAATAATTACTGAAGACTTAATTTAAGCCAAAAATGGATATATTTTGCTGATTTCCACAAGGTGTCAGCAGCACTTTAAACAATAGCAATTGTAGCAGTATTTGGAATAGGGTGTCTAAATTTGTTAAGTATAACACAGTTGTGAGTGTACTACTTTTTCTACTATCAAGTTTTTTGTACTTTAGTGTCTTAACAAATTTCATACATTAATTAGAGCTATATTCAGTATTTTTCATCTACATTATTATTGTCTTCCAGCCTACTGTAGGATTACTTCACTGTAATAATAAAGTTTTGACTTTTCAGAAGACGCAAAGTATGTTGGAGAAACTAGGTCAGCAGGGGGCAGCACAGTCTTACAAAGTACAAATTTGGTTCTTTGAATGGACCACTCAGAAACAGGCTGCGAGGAGTGTGGTGCGTGGCTTTTCTCAGGTTTTTCAAGCGTTCACACCCTTTATTTCAAATGAGATATTATTTGTAACCCAATTTATAAAACAGATAAAAGTGATATTTTACTAACAGAAATCTGAGTTTCAATATTTACTTACAATGTCAAACACTAAAATTTATGGAGCTGTTTGATGAACAGAAATTTAGAGTGAAATGTTTGAGATAGTACTATTTTTATCTTTATTTTACAAATAAGGAAATTGAGTCTCAAGGATAATTTTAAAATATGTCCAGTCTTACACATACGGCAAAATGCCAGAGCTTACATATAAAGCCAGCTGTCGCCCTGACGGGTGAGGCTCAGTTAGTTGGGCATCATCCCACAAAGTGAAAAGTCACTGGTTCGATGCCTGATCAGGGCACGTGCCTGGGTTGTGGGTTTGGTCCCTGGACGAGGCGCGTAAGGCAAACCATTGATATTTCTCTCTCACATCGATGTTTCCCTCCCTCTCTTTCTTCCTCCCTTCTCCCTCTCTCTGAACATAAATAAATAAAATATTTTTAAAATATTATAAAATAAATAAAAAGCCCTCCATGGAAGAAATTTCCCCAGTAAGAAACTTAAAAAAAAAACTGTCTCACTCCAAAGCACAGGTACCTACAATTACGCAATTGCTGATAATAGGTCTTAGTCTTACTTCAGCCCTGAAATGCAATTCAATTTATTTGTTTTAATTACACAGTATGTCAAAAAGTCTAATTCGCACAGATAAGGAGTTAGCAAATCGTAACTATTTTTTAAACAGCTTGAGGAAAATTCAAACTGTAATTGAACAACAATAAAGTAATTTAAAAAAAAACAGCTTGCCCAACAATCTCTAAACAGTTCTCAATTAAATGAAATGGCAGCTGAATCTTTAGTTCAAAATAGAAACGGTAATGGATGGAACCTACAATACACATGATAAATGCACTAGTGTTCTCAAATATGTTAACAAGTGGTGTAATTGCTAAGGAAGTAGGCCGTTGTTCCATGTCTTTAGATAAAGAAACTAAAGCATAGAGGTGCTGTACATCTTGCCCAAAGTCACATTCCCATGACTGACAGACCCTGGTAGTCTGACACCAGAGTTTGCTTTCCTTACCAGTATATTGTACTACCTCTACTTTAATACTCATTTGTGTGCATGTTGTTATTTTAGTTTTTTAAAGGTTTCTTAGAGAGGGGAAAGGAGGGAGAGAAACATCGCTGTGTGGTTGCCTCTCCATGTGCCCCCTACTGGGGACCTGGCCTGTAACCCAGGCATGTACCCTGACTGGGAATCAAACCCACGACCCTTTGGTTCTCAGGCCAGCACTCAATCCACTGAACCACACCAACCAGGGCTTATTTTAGTTTTTAAATAATTAAAACTATGTTTTAAAAATGAAATTTGCACATTCTACTAACTACAATTTGAAAATCAGTAACCTGTATATAATAAAATATAATCCAAAATTTAGAAGACATTTAAAAATAACTTTGCTCTATTATTTTCTAATTATCATTCTATTGTTTTTCCAATAGTAAATATATATATTTTTTAAAGGCAGTAGCAAATCATCTCAGTTAAAACAAATTAAAAGGAACGTTTAAGACGTCTGGGATGTACTGCATTACTCAGATACCGCAGACATAGGGGATAACTAGGGTTCTAGACCTCTGTAAGCTTGCCAATCAAATTTTAAAAGTTCTCAACCTCCCCAGACCACCTCATATATATAAGGGCATTTCTGGGGTGTAGATTCTTTACTACCTTAGCAACCCAATATGTTGCCAGTGACTCAGATATCTCAGAGAAAGAAAGCTTTTGCAGTTTTCAAAAATGTGACAGACCAGTGAGAAGACAGGGAAGTTAGCAACATTAATTTTGAAAGAGAAGTCATATTAAGAAGAGAAGTTCTTAACCTGTGTTAAAGCAGTTATATTATAAAAATCTTACACAGTTACTATATAACATGTTTCTAGATCTCCAAGATTGATTAAAGTAAGTCAGATACTTTTAAAGTCTAAGATTTACTGCAGGGTAAACATTCCAGTTTTCAGCAAACATGTAACATGTCCACAAAGACAAACTACAAGTACTGTCTGAAGAGACCTGTGTCACTAACAACAAAGTAAATTGTGACCCCTGCCCAAGCACTAGGGCATGCCACATGTTTGGCCTTATGTTCTTTTTCTCAGACGTAGATCTGAGCATGGGACTCCCCAGTTCAAAATGCTACTTTTGCTTTCCACTGCCTACAGAGTAGGTCTAGCTTTTCTTACCACCACATTTCGTGTCTTTCACAATTTGTGATTTTCATTCAATAATATTAAGTACCTGCTAAGTGGTAGGCACTGCACTAATTTGGGGGCATACAAAGTTATATTAAACAAAGATATTGTCCTCAAGTGATTCACAGTCTAGTAGGAAACACAAAGTAAAGGTTACAGTGCATAGCGCAAGTCTCTGATAGAAATGTTCTCTAGTGCTAGGAGAGTGAAATTTGGCTTCATCCTTCCTTTGTAGCTACATTTTCCACCTCTCTCCCCACATTCACCAGCCACATCAGATCATTTTACATTTGAAAGGTGCTATCTACTTTTGGGCCTTAGCTTATCCTCTCTGTCTGAAGTGTCTGTCCCTGTGCCTATTGAAATCCTTTCATGCCACTTAAATATCTCTCTTCTCAGGAATATGGTTCCTGATATCCCAGAGTTAACCACATCCACTTACCTTCTCCCATGAAACCTCTCAAGGCATTTTTATCACTGTCTGCCTTGAAATCAGCTCACACCTTCCTTAGTACAGTGCCTTGTGCAGAACAGACATTCCATAAACTTTTATACTGCCGAGTTTCCAAATAGCTGTTTTGTTTCTTTCCATACTGTCTCTTTCAGTGTGATAAACAGTATATGTTCTATTAATTATTTTTTGCAACTAGCCTGAACTCTGGTCACAAATTAAATTACAACCCAATTGTGAGATCATTATGAGTGTTTCTAAAATTTATTAAACTGAGAATTTAAATACTAGGCACAAGGGTGTAATGGACACTGTTCATTTTCCACCAGTTTACTGTCCTCATTACTTTTGGCTTAAATTACATCCTATTTTGTTCAGGTAGCCAAACCTAGACTATAAGGATTTCCAGAGAAAAAATTATCCCCCCCTTGAAGATGAACTCACATTCAAAAAATAAAGTATAGGCATAAAGAAATGATCCACCATGAATGACAGTAGACTCAAAAAATAAGTATATTGGCATCTCTAGGACGTGAATTAATAGCATACTCTGAAAGAGATTATAAAATAAATGTGCTTTAAATGAATAAAGAGCTAAAAGAAGTAATAAAAACCAGAAGAAAACAACATGACAATATGGGAAAAGAGACAGATTTAAATAATTACCATATGGAACTTCAGGAATGAAAAATGAAATTCTTAAAAATAGAATCAATGAAAAATAATGAATAAAGGGTAAGAAGAATGGAGGGTGGAATGAGAATGTTAAGTATTTTTTTGCATTTTTGAAATATTTTATTGATCATGCTGTTAACAGTTGTCCTGATTTTTTCCTTTTTGCCCCCCTCAAACCAGCAACCCCCAGCCCTCAGGCAATCCTTCCACCATTGTTCATGTCCTTGAGTCATACGTATAAGTTCTTTGGGTACTCCATTTCCTATACTGTACTGTCCCTCCCCATGTCTATTCTGTAACTACTTATTTGTACTTCTTAATCCCCTCACCTCTTCACCCATTCCCCCACAACCCCCTCCCATCTGACAACCATCAAAACGTTCTCTGTATCCTTAATTCTCTCATTTCTTGTTTGCTTAGTTTGTTTTTTAGACTCAGTTGTTGATAGAGTTGTAATTTTGCCATTTTATTGTTCATAGTTTTGGTCTTCTTTTTCTTAAGTGAGTCCCTTTAACTTTCATATAAAAATGGTTTGGTGATGACAAACTCCTTTAGTTTTTTTCTTGTCTCAGAAGCCCTTTATCTTTAGCTCTTTGATTCTAAATGATGGCTTTGCTGGGCAAACAATCTTGGCTGTAGGCCCCTGCCTTATGACTTTGAATATTTCTTGCCAGTCCCTTCTAGTTTCTCTTGAGAAATCAGCTGACAGTCTTATGGGAACTCCCCTGTAGGTAACTAACTTCCTTTCTCTTGCTGCTTTAAAGATTTCTCTTTATCTTTAATCTTTAGCATTTTAATTATGATGTGTCTTGGATTGGGCCTCTTTGCATCCATCTTGTTTGGGACTCTCTGTGCTTCCTGGACTTGCATGTCTATTTCCTTCACCAAATTAGGGACATTTTCTTTTATTATTTTTTAAATGTATTTCCAATTTCTTGCTTTTTTTCCCCTCCTTTTGGCACCCCTATGATGCAAATATTGGGCCTTTTGAAGTTGTTACAGAAGCTGCTTATACTACCCTCAGTTTTGGGGGGAGTTCTTTTTCTTCTGGTTATGATAGGTTGTTTTTTGCTTCCTTGTGTTCCAAATCATTGATTTGATTCTTGGCTTCAGCCACTCTACTATTGTTTCCCTGTAAATTATTTTTTATTTCAGTTACTGTATCCTTCATCTCTGACTGGATCCTTTTTGTGCTCTCGAGGTCCTCACTAAGTTCCTTGAACATCCTTATAACCAGTGGTTTGACCTCTGCATCTGACAGATTGCTTATCTCCATTTCATTTAGCTCTTTTCCTGGAGTTTTGTTCTCTTCTTTCATTTGGGCAATGTTTCTTTGTCTCTTTGTTTTGGCAGCCTCCCTGTGTTTGTTTCTGTGTATCAGGTAGAGCTGCTTTGACTCTCTGTCTTAGTAGTGTGCTCTAATGTAGTAGGTGTCCTGTAGGGTCCAGGGCACAGACTCCACTATCATCCAAACTGGGTGCCTGAGGTGTGCCCTTCATGTGGGCTGAGTACACCCTCCTCTAGTAGCTGAGCCTTGATTGCTGTTGGCAGATCAATGGGAGGAATTTACCCAGGCCAGTCAGCTGCAAGGATTGGCTGTGACCACTTACCACCAACCTCCGCCCTCCATGGAGAATCAGCTGTGCAGAGGCAGGTGGTGGTCTCTGACATGGTCTGTAGCTGTCCCTCAGTGCGCTGGCCCTGGGATTTCCTGTGTGGTGTAGGCCAAAGTGAGCCCCAACCTGTGTTCTGCCTGAGCTATAAAGCAATGTGACATGGCTGATACTTGTGCTGGGCTTGGATATTCCCAGGTGAAGCAAAGCTGTGAATTGAGGCTGGCTGCTGTTAGTCTGGGGCCTGGGGCTCACTGAGGCTGGCTGCTGCTTGTTTGATAGGATTTAGGAAGTTGTTCAGCATGAGTCAAGACCAGCCATTCTCATGGAAAAGCAGCTTGGGTGGGCCCATAATCTCCAAAGTGGATCAAACATTGTTAGCCAGGTTGATGGAGTCTCAGATATGACACCAGCTTGTCAGCTCTGTGCAGGGAGGGTTTACAAAAGGGACAATGGCCTCTGCTCACCTTGATGACAGACACTTCAGCTCCTCCCTGTATACCACTGGTGTCTTTCAAGCTGATATCTTGGTGCTGGAGCTCAGTGGGAGTGAGCCTGAGTAGGTGATTCCATGTGTGGGTTTTTAAGAGGAACTGCTTGGGGCTCCAGAAATTTTTTCTACCAACTCAATCCCCCCTGGTTTTTGCAGCCAGAAGCTGTGGGGACTTATCTTCCTGGCAGAGAATCCTGGGCTGGGGGTCCTGGTGTGGGGCTGGGGCTCCTCACTCCTGAGATGTCCCTCCCAAATTTTTATCCACCACACTTAAGTGAGGGACCAGCCTGTTCTGTGTCTGTGCTCCTCCTACCAGTCTGGATGGATGTGGTTTCTTTAATTCTGTAGTTGTCAGACTTCCATTCAACTTGATTTCTGATGGTTATGAGTGATGGTTGTTATATATTTTAGTTGTAATTTTGATGTGATTGTGTGAAAGCAAGCCATGTGTGCCTACCAAATATATTTTCTTATAAGAAGTTCAGAATGAGGGACTAGAGAAAATGAGAGACAGTATTTGAAATACATAATAGGTCATCAGATTGAGAAAGCACAAGCTCTAATCAGGATTATAAAAAATAATTCCACACCTATAAAAATTACAGCAAAAAGATGAAGCACCAAAAAAACGATAACAGTAACCACAGAAAATATACGGGAATAACAACTAGCCTAGCAGAAGGCTTCTCAACAGCCTTGAAGTCCAAAGGCAGTGGTATAATATCTTTGAGGTGCCAAGGCAAATGAACCACCAATACCTAAATTATCTTTTAGGGGAAAGGGCAAGCTCCAGATATATTCAGTCAAGAGAGTTTACCACTCACAGATCATTGCTGGAATAATTACTGAAGCATATGAGGGTTGTCCAGAAGGTATGCAGCCCAGTAATATGAAAAATAGACATTTATTGAAGAAGAACAAGGTACAAGGAACATTCATTGTACACTGGACAGTGATGCCTCAGTACTCTTCAAAGTAGGCACCTTGGAACCTTACACAGTATTCCCCCGGGCCCATCAGCTGCCTCATCATATTTTTCTTGAATCTCATCTCATCAACGGTCTGAAGTCTCTTCCCATTCAAAGGTGAATTTAGTTTTGGGAAAAGCCAGAAGTCACAGAATGCCAAATCTGAGCTGTAGTAGGGCTGAGTCACCTGGGTGATTTGATGTTTTGCTAAAAAAGTATGCATGGGACGTGATCATGAGCAGGTGCATTGTCGTGACAAAGCTCCCAATAACCAGTTGCCCATAGCTGTAGCCTTCTGAATCATTTGAATCGTTTCCATGGGGGAATGTTCAAGCTTAACACGAAATTTGATGCAGATGCGTTACTCTACTTGCTCAGTCATTTTGAATCACATGCTTCCTCAGTGGTGTCCTCCCCTCCCCACTGACCAATACAGTGAAGTCTCATTGTTCACACACATTGCAGTCCACTCTCCTGGGCTGCCAGGTTACAGCGATGTCACACAAACTGTTCTCATCATAAATTTTTTTCTAGACAGCCCTCGTATATTTTTATAAGAAAAACGTTGCATTCAAAAGAAGAAATGAGATGGAAGAAGTGATGATAAACCAAGAGTTTGTTAAACATGTAGAAAATCTAAGCAGAAATGTATCGAGCAGAAAAATAGTAAGAATATGGAAGATTTGAGTAACACTTAATGAATTTGATTTATGAGTATTTGTGGGCCCTCTAAGGAGAACTGTTACAAATGTCAACCATATGCTAGGCCACAAAAGAAGTCTGCAAAAATACCAAAAAATCGAACTTCTGGTCAAGATGGAGGTGTAGGTAAACATGCTTTGCCTCCTTGTGCAGTCACAGAAGGAACTACAACTGGACCTCAAAACAAATAACATCCAGAACAGAAAATCAGGCTGTATGGAAGTCCAACAACCAAGGACTTAAGCCACATTCACCAGACAGGTAAGGGTGGGGGATAGAGGTGTGGAGATGGACAGAGAAGTGCAGGGACGCAATGTGGCATTGAGAGGTGGCAGCGGCAGAATGGGTGGTCTTACATTCATGTGTAGTGGGTAAAAATTGGGAGGGATAACTTGGGAGCGAGGGATCCCAGCTTCAGGCTGGACCACAAGCCCAGTGTTCCAGTCCCAAGAAGATAAATCCCCTTAACTTCTGGCTGTAAAAACCAGTTGGAGTTGAGGCAGTAGAAGAAATTGCCAGATTTTTAGAAGACTCCACTTACATGGCCTGTGTGGATTACAGACATACACAGACCCACTCTCTCCGGGATTCAGTACCAGGGCAACTGGGCTGGCAGCTCCAGAAGCCGGGCAGCCCTATTACACCGTTTCCAAGCCCTTACCCTGCACACAGAGCCACAAAATGGTGAAGTGGGTTACCCCACCCTGGCAATTACCTGCAGCTCTGTCTCACACAAATTACAGGTGCCTCTTCTACAATAGGCCATGCTACTAAGAAGGAGTCAAAGCATCTCTACCTAAACACAGAAACAAACACAGAGAGGCTGCCAATTTGAGGTCTCAAAGAAATATGGCTCAAATGAAAGAACAGAACTCCAGAACAAGAACTAAATGAAATGGAGATAACCAGCCTACCAGACACGAACTTCAAAACACTGGTTATCTGGATGCTCAAGGAACTCATTGAGTACAGCAACAAAATAAAAAAAGACCCAGGAAGAAATGAAGGTTGCACTAAGTGAAATAAAGGACAATCTATGGGGAACCAGCACTGGAAAGGATGAAGCCAAGATTCAAATCAACAATTTGGAACATGAGGAAGGAAATAAGCATCCAGAACAGCAAGAAGAAAACAATTCAAACAAATGAGGATAATATAAGGTGCCTCTGAGACACCTCCAGATTACCAACATCTGAATCATAGGGGTGCCACAAGGAGAAGAGGAAGAGCAAGAAATTGAGAGCTTATTTGAAAAAGTAATGAAAGAAAACTTCCCTAATTTGGTGAAGGAAATAGACATATAAGTCCAGGAAGCACAGAATCCCACATAAGTTGGACCCAAAGTGGACCACTCCAAGACACATCATAATTAAAATGCAAAGGTTAAAAATAAAGAGAGAATCTTAAAGCAGCAAGAGAAAGGAAGAAATTTACTTACAAAGGAGTTCCAATAAGACTGTCAGCTAATTTCTCAAAAGAAAATTTGCAGGCAAAAAGGAGCTGGCAAGAAGTATTCAAAGTGTTGAAAAGCAAGGACCTACAACCTAAATTACTCTATCCAGGAATGCTATCATTTAGAATGGAAGGGCAGATAAAGTGCTTCCCAAACAAGGTAAAGCTAAAGGAGTTTATCATCACCAAGCCATTATTATATGAAATGTTATATAAGAAATTATGTGAAGAGATAAGGAGTTAGTCATGTGCGTATCTGGAGAAAGAACGTTGCAAGTAGATGGAACAACAAGCCTGAGAGACCAGAGTGTGTGTCGTCCTCAATGAATACAAAGGAGGTCTTTTTAGCTAGAACTCCCATGAATGAGGAGAACAGTAGGAGGTGAGGCAAAAGAGGCTGTACACTTACCACTCCCATTATTTGAATCTATATATTTGGCTATTCAAACAAAGAAACAAAGAATCAAACAAAACTTCCTCAATTAACTCACAATCAGAAAAGAAGACATAGTGGAAATTAGAAATATTTAGAACCAAACAAAATGAAAACACTGTGGGATGCAGCTGTCACAGTATTATAAGGAAATATATAGCCTTAAATAATATTTGTAAAAAGAAAAAATGTGTATTGGTGACCTAAATATTCTTGAATTCAAGAATTTGGAAAAGAAAACATAAATTAATGAAAGAAAAATCATAGTGTTTAACAAAAACAAGACCTGATTTTTTGAAAGAACTAATAAAATATATAAACCCCTGTTTTATTGGTCAGGAAAGGAAAACATGTTAAATGAAAAAGAGGACATAATCACCACTTAAGTGGAAATTTCAAAATCATAGAATAACTCTAGGAAAACAAATTTGAAAACTTACATGAAATGAGCATCTTTGGGAAAAATGTGAATTTCTAAAAAGTGGCATAAGAAGGTATAATGAAAACATAAAAAGGCATTACTGGTCTCTGGTCAGGGTGGCGACACAGGCAGACATGGTTTACCTGTTCACACAACCACATAAAAATTACAACTCAAATATAGAACAGCCATCACTCAGAACTGTCAGAAATTGAGTTAATTCCATAGGTGTCAGACTTCCAAAGAAACCACATCCATCCAGACTGGTAGGAGGGGTGGAAACATGGAATAGGCTGGTCGCACATCCATGTGTGGTGGATAAAAATTCGAGTGAGATATCTCAGGAGCAAGGAGACCCAGCCCCACACCAGGCCCCCCAGCCCAGGGTTCCAATGCCAGTAGGGTAAGTTCCCACAACTTCTGGCTTCAAAAATCAGTGGGGATTGAGTTGGTAGAAGAAACTTCCGGAGCCCCAAGCAGTTCCTCTTAAGGAACCCACACATGGACTCACCTACTCAGACTCACTCCCCCTGAGCTCCAGGACCGAGGTAGCAGCATGAAAGGCATCAGTGGCATACAAGGAGAGACTGAAGTGTCTGTCATCTGGGCGAGCAGAGGCCACTGTCCTTTTTCTGAACCTCTCCCCTCACAGAGACACAGAGTCAGCAGGCCAGTGCCATATCTGAGACTCCATCAACTTGGCTAACAATCACTGGAATTGACCCACCTTGGAGATCCCCAGAGACTCCATGCCCCCAACTTACGGGCCCACCAAAGCTGCTTTTCCATGTGAATGGCTGGTCTTGGCTCATGCTGCACAACTTTCTAAATCCTATCAAACAAGCAACAGCTGAGCTCAGTGAGCTCCCGGCTGGGAACTAGTAGCAGCCAGATTAGTTTCACAGCTTGGCTTCACCTGGGTATCTTCAGGCCTAGCACAACCCAGGTAAAACACAGATAGGGACTAACCTTGGCCTCACCACCCAGGAAACTTCAGGGCCAACACCTCAGTGGACAGCTAAAGACCACATAGGAGCACTGCTTCTCTGCCCCTGGACAGCTGATGCTCCACAGAGGGCATAGTTTGGTGGTTAGGGGTCACTGCCAGTCCTTGCAGCTCACTGGCCTGGGTAAGTCCCTTCCATTGATCTGCCAATAGAAACTAAGGCCCAACTACAAAAGGAGGGTGTACTCAGTTCACATGAAAGGCAGGCACACTTCAAGTACCCAGTTTGGGTGATAGGGGAGGCTGTGCCACTGGGCCCTACAGGACACCTACTACATTAGAGCACACTACCAAGACAAAGAGTCAAAGCAGCTCTACCTGATACACAGAAACAAACACAGGGAGGCTGCCAAAACAAAGAGACAAAGAAACATTGCCCAAATGAAAGAACAGATCAGAACTCCAGAAAAAGAGCTAAATGAATTAGAGATAAGCAATCTATCAGATGGAGAGTTCAAAATACTGGCTATAAGCAGGCTCAAGGAATGTAATGTGGACCCTCAGCAGCATAAAAAAGATAACAGAAACAAAGGGTACACTAATTTAAATAAAGAACAATTTATAGGGAAATAACAGTAGAGTGGCTGAAGCCAATAATGAAATCAATGATTTGGAACATAAGGAAACAAAAAACAACCAATCAGAACAGGAAGAAGAAAAAAGAATTCAAGAAAACAAGAATAGACTAAGGAGCCTCTGACATCTTCAAGTGTACCAACATCTGAATCATAGGGATGCCAGAAAGAGAAAAGAAGGGGCAAAAAATTGAAAACGTATTTGAAAAAATAATGAAAGAACTTCCCTAACTTGGTGAAGGAAATAGACATGCAAGTCCAGGAAGCACAGTCCGGCATAAGTTGGACCCAAAGAGGACCACACCAAGATACATCATAATTAAAATGCCAATGGTTAAAGATAAGAGAGACTCTTAAAAGCAACAAGAGAAAAACAGCTCTCTACAGGGGAGTTCCCATAAGTCTATCAGCTGATTTCTCAAAAAAAAACAGAAAAACAGCTCTCTACAGGGGAGTTCCCATAAGTCTATCAGCTGATTTCTCAAAAAAAAACTTTGCAGGTAAGAAGTACTCAAAGTGATGAAAAGCAGGGAAGCAAGGACCTACAGCCAAGATTGCACTACCCAGCAAAGCTATCACTTAGAATGGAAGGATAAAGTGCTTCCCAGACAAGATAAAGCTAAAGGAATTCATCATCACCAAGCCATTATTATATGAAATGTTAAAGGGACTTATCTAAGAAAAAGAGGATTACAACTACGAACGTTAAAATGGTAACAAACACACAAGTACCAACAACTGAATGTAAAAAATAAACTAAGGAAAGAACACAAGAACATCATAGTTATGGGATAATTTGGAGGGTTATCAGCTGAGAGGGAGAAGGAACAGAACAGGGGAAATGGTGCAGGGAATAAGAAGCATAATTGGTAGGAACAAAATTGGGAAATGTTAAGATTATAGGAAAGAAAGAAGCCAAGGAACTTACATGCACAACCCATGGACATGAACTAAAGGGAGGAATTGCTGGAGCAAAGGAGGGTACTGGGCAGAGCATGGGAAAGGGAAAAAAATTGGGACAACTGCAACAGCATAATCAATAAAACATACTTTTAAAAAAAGGCATTACCATCAAAGAAATTCAACCAGTAGTCCAAAGAATCTCATGAAAGAAAAATGAAAGATAGTTGAGTTTCAAAGGGGAGCTTTACCCAACATCAGTGAATATATAACACTCTTAGGATAATATGTATTTGATGAAAAATATATATGTATGTATGTGTTTATATATGTATATGCGTATTTTTTACTGAATTCAATTTAACAATGTTTAATTTTGGATTTCTGCATGTTTACAAGGAGGATTGGTTTATCATTCTTAACATTCTTGTCTAGTTGATGTCAGAATTACAGTTCTTATTTTATTTATGTGTTTTTAGACAAAGGGGAAGGGAGGGAGAAGGAGAGAGAGAGAAACATCCATGCGTGAAAGAAACGTCAATTGGTTGCCTCTCACATGCCCCTAACAAGTTGACCTGGCCCACAACCCTGGCATGTGCCCTGACCAGATACCCAACCAATGACCTTTCGGTTTTCAGGACAATGCCCAACTCACTGAGCCACACCAGTTAGGGCAAAATTACACAAATTTCAAAAGAAAAGTTGGGTACTTTTTCTCTTTTTTTTTTAAATTGTTTGTTCAAGTATACTTGTCTATTTTCACCCTATAATGCTCCCCCTGCCCCACCCAGCCCCCCTCCCACCCTCAAACCTATCCCCCTTTGGCTTTGTTCATGTGTCCTTTATACATATTCCTTGATGGCACTTCTCCTATTTTCCCCCATTATCCCTCTACCCCTTCCCCTCTGATTACTATCAGTTTTTTCTTTATTTCAATGTCTCTGGTTATATTTTGCTCATTTGATTGTTTTGTTGGTTAGCTTCCACGAATAGATGAGATCTTATGGGATTTGTCTTTCACTGCCTGGCTTATTTCATGTAGTATAATGCTCTCTGGTTCTACCCATGCTGTCCTGAACAGTAGGAGCTCATTCTTTCTTTCTGCTGTGTTGTATTCCATTGTAAATGTACCATAGTTTTTTTTTTATCCACTCATTTACTGGTGGGCATTTAGGTTGCTTCCAGTACCTGGCTATTGTACATTATGCTACTATGAACATTGGGGTGCATAGGTTCTTTTGAATTGGTGTTTCAGGGTTCTTAGGGTATAATCCCAGCAGTGGAATTGCTGGGTCAAAAGGCAATTCCATTTTTAGTTTTTTAAGGAAATTCCATGCTGTTTTCCACAGTGGCTGCACCAGTCTACAATCCCACCAACAGTGCACTAGGGTTCCCTTTTCTCCACAACCTCGCCAGCACTTGTTGTTTGTTGATTTGTTTATGATGGCCATTCTGACTGGTGTGTAGTGTTATCTCTTTGTGGTTTTACTTTGCATCTCTCTCATGTCTAGTGATGCTGATCATCCTTTCATTTCTCTGGGCTCTCTATATGTCTTCCTTGGAGAAGTGTTTGTTCAGGTCTTCTGCCCATTTTTTTAATTGGGTTCTTCTTCTTCCTGGAATGGAGTCATGCGAGTTTATATATTTTGGAGATCAAACCCTTGTCCGAGGTATCGTTGGCAAATATATTTTCCCATGTGGTTGGTTCCTTTTTCATGTTACTGCTGTTTTCTTTAGCTGTGCAGAAGCTTTTTATTTTGATGATATGCCATTTGTTTATTCTTTCCCTTTTGTCCCTTGCTTTAGGGGATATATCGGTGAAAATACTGCTGTGTGGAATATCTGAGATTTTCCTGCCTATGTTTTCCTCCAGGACTTTTATAGTGTCACAACTTATATTTAAGTCTTTTATCCACCTTGAATTTATTTTTGTGCATGATGTAAGTTAGTGATCAAGTTTCATTTTTTTGCATGTAGCTGTCCAGATCTCCCAACACCATTTGTTGAAGAGGCTATTTTTACTCCATTTTATGCTTCTGCCCCCTTTGTCAAATATTAATTGACCATAGAGACTTGGGTTTATTTCTGGGCTCTCTATTCTGTTCCATTGATATGTGTGTGTGTTCTTATTCTGGTACCATACTGTTTTGATTACAATAGCCTTGTAATTTAGTTTTATATCAGGTATTGTGATCCCTCCTTCTTCATTCTTTTTTCTCAAAATTGCTGTGGCTATTCAGGCTCATTTTTTAGTTCCATATAAATTTTTGAAATGTTTGCTCTATATCTGTGAAATATGTCATTTGTACTTTAGTAGGGATTGCGTTGAATCTATAAATTGCTTTGGGTAGTATGGACATTTTGAGTATGTTAATTCTTCCACTCTATGAACATGGTATATGCTTCTATTTATTTGTGTCTTCCTTAATTTCTTTCTTCAGCATTGTGTAGTTTTCTGAGTACAGGTCTTTTACCTCCCTGGTAAGGTTTATTCATAGGTACCTTATTGGGTACTTTTGCCTTTTCATCCTCTGACAAAATTTATACAGCATAGGAGTTATTTGAGAGTGTGGGAAAAAAATTATAAACTTTATAAACTGATATAAAACTAAATT
>VMDR010016558.1:0-21038 GCA_007922815.1 Macrotus californicus
CAGACTGTTAAGTTACACTGCATATGATTTCACTGGACCAGATCTATAAACAGAACTGAATTGGAGCAAACTTTTGTGGAGAGGTAGTGGTTGAGGGTCATATCTCAAGCCATTAAGATATAGACAGATGCTTATGACATCACAACCTAGAAAACAGGAAGGAGCAATGCCCTGGAACTTGAACCTCCCACTGGTGCAGAGTAACTTCTTTTTTAAAGAATAAAAAGAGCTTCGTGTGTTGTTCACAAAGTATTTTCAATGTGAAGTGGCTGAAGAGAGCATGGAATCTGGAACAAGAGGCTACAGCAACCACTAGTTAGATTTAATTCTTCTGAGAAATTAAAAACTCGTTCTATACATATACCAAAACATAACAGGAACACATACATACTTTGCATGGTGGTTAGGAAGATCGAAAAAGCTTGTGTCTATACATACCATGATGCCTGATACAAAATGTATTTAATAAAAATAGTTATAGGCTTGGTTTCCAAGAGAGGATAGAAATCACCGGTTGCAGAACAGAAAAATAATCAGCAGTCAGTAATCTACAATGAAGTCCCAAGAATCATAAGGCAGTAACGGGGAGTTTGAGATGAGCAATATTCAGAAATGCAAATAGGCAGGCAGCACTAGGGAGTTTGATCAATAAGTGGTATTAGATAAAAAGATGGATGTGAAGTCTCTGACAGAGTTTAGCAAATAAAAACTACTTTACAAACATTAAAAATTAAAATCCTAACATTCTTGTAATAGTCATGAAATTTAAGCTTAAAAAATAGTCTGCATTGCCCGGTTATTCAAAGCACAAAGTTCAATGGCACACCATGTCTTGCTATGTATAATGTAAGCTCGTAAGGCTGAGATTTATGGCATTGTACACTCTGCTCCAATCTGTCTTTCAGTCTTTACTTTCTATCACATCATGTACCTACCCTATACTTCAGCCACATACCCTAAATAATTTGCTATTTTCATGCTCCTTTGTTCCTGCTCATAGTCCTTCTGCTCACTATATGTTGAATGAACAACCAAATGAACGAATTTATAAAGATAAGTTTATAGTATCAAATTATGCAATGTTTGGCTTAAGTTTAAAAAAAAAACACAGAAATCTTTTTGAGTCTCTCCTGATGATGCAGATTGATTCTTGATGACTGTGGCCTGTTAATGTGCTTCTTAAAATGAATACGTGAATTTCAAAATGACATGACCATTTGGTTTGCAGCGGCTGCCGCAGCTGACATGGCTTACCATCACATCAGACCGCCCATTGGCTATTCTATTCCGAAACCCATATCATCTCTGCTGATGCGAGGGTGGAATGCGTGTCCTGAAGTGAGTCATTTTTATTTCCTCTTAGAAAATGTGTTATGGTCAAAATCTGTCACAAATAGTGTCACACCAAAGTCTTCTTTTAGTGTGTATATTAAGACTGTCAGGGCAGGAAGACTGATTTGCCTTCTGCTCTTTCGTCTCTAATTGCTTCAAGAAGTCTGAGTATCTCATATTTCTTTGCTGCTGCTCTCTGATTTTGAAATGTTTCTCACAACTGATTAGTAAAAGAAAAACCAGGGTATGACAGATGACTCACACTCTCATCTCAGCTGCAATTTTATTAACTATGCTTCAGCCATATTTAGCCATTTTCTCAAGAAAGAAATTTGTCTCAACATGGGTTTGTGTGGGCTTTTCACCATGAGGCAGGTCTCCAGGCGAAGGCCTCATGACAGGTGGTCTTCAGCAGCACCGGCTCCAACAGGAGGCAGGAGACCTGGTCCTAGTCCTTCTCTAACTCTGAATGGCTGTGATAAAGTGGCGAAGAGCAAAGATTTCGAGTCCAAATGAAAGGATTGATATTATGGAAGGAATAAGTAAAGTATGGTATGTAAACAGTGGGAAAAGCATTTTAAAATGTGATCACATGTCTAAGAGAGTAAAAGGAAATAGTCACATAATCCCAGGATGAAACCCCAGACCATCTGTGTATAGAAAAGGATTCTTCTTATTTGTACCAGGTTGATGTCTACTTTGTCTTCAAAGACTGACAAAGGAGGAGATTCCACAACTTTCCTGAGAGCACAGTTAGCACAGTGTCTAGGAGTCCCCCTGCCACTATGTTTTGCTGTCTATTGAAATCCCTGTGTCTTGACGTCAGTCCACATTGATTTTTGTGCTCTGAGCAGAGGGGCTTAGTTCACATCCTTCACACTCGAGATCCTTGTACAAAAAGGCCTAATAGCCCTTACTCACCCACCTCTAACCATCCTGGTTATTGCTGTTCTCTTTTTATAGGTCCTTGTTTCTGATCCTTCCCAGACACTTTATCTCTCTTTGACAAAGGAAGCAGCAGATAAAGGGAGGCTATTGTTATCTCAGAAAGCATCTCACCATAGGAGAAATAGAATAAGCCATAGTCCAGACATTTGGAAGGAGAAAGCCACTTACCTATTTTCGAAAGGCAAAACCCAGACCAAGTCAATACTCAATCCCACAAGTGTCCGGGAAACTCTTATGAAGAAAAGAGAAGATTATGATGGGACATGGATTGAATATCTCAAAGGAAATAACCTCTACTCCTGACCACTTAATCTGAGAGATTACATGTTTGTGTGTAGAATCTTCTCTCACTACCAGAATGTTAGCTGCATAAAACTGGACTTTTTGTTTGTTCATTTGATTTTATACCTAATAAGTGCTCCAAAATATTTATTGAGTAAAGGAATGAATATTATTATTGCTTCTCAGTTCCTCCAATCATCTCATCTGGATTTTGATGCCCAGAAAAACTTGTCTTAAAAATTACATGATGAAAATTGTTCAGGATAAGCTTTCCTTGTCTTTGCAATGAACCTCAGACATGTTTCCCAGGAATAAGAGTGCCAAGTACCTAATCCACAACTTCTCTCTGTGGGACGTGAGCTGTTCCAAGGTATAGCACAAAATGACAACCCAGGGAACCCCTTTTGCTTTTGTGAGCTGACTTCTCATGATTATAGATAAGGGACATGAGGAAGTTTTAATTTGGTGATAAAAAAGCAAGTCATTGGAAGCTTCTAAAAGTATTTTGGGGGGTAGAACGGATGCCGTAAGTAACAGACAGGGAAATGATAAAGAGAACAAGAATAGGGCCAAAAGAGGGTACACTAAGATTTAGAAATATAAATATAAACATGTGCATATATATACTAACAGGCCAAAATCACATACTTAGTGGGAAGGTTTTATTACTCAGCAGTGAAGACGCTCAGCGTAGGTCTGGCTCTGGGGATGAGGTTCAGGGAAAAGAATGGGGAGAAAGCAGGGTAGGAAAGCAAAGTCTCTGACTGGCAACATCTGGGCTTGTCAGCCAGGTAGCCCCTGGCTTGGTTGTGGTATTCATCTCAGCATTACGAAAATGAGCTTCTTCTTTATGTGACATGCCTAGGTCATCATTACATGGCCCAGTAAGGTGTTTACCCTAAATATCCAGTAAAGTGAGGAAAAAGGGAATACTGAGCTGGCTTTCGTTACTTCTTTCAATAATTATTCACTGAGTCTCTACTACATACAGCCCCAGGAATAGGTGCTGGGGTTCCTTGGACATATTCTCTTAGTGGAATTTAAGTCCTAGGGGTCAAATGGAGATTAACTGGATAAACATGTCAACAGCTTTATAATACAAGCTAAGGTAAAGAAAAACCAAATTAGATGAGAATACCTACTAAAGAATACTAGCAAGTGACGGGACACAGAGCTCATGTGGGTCAGGTAAGGCTTCCCAGACGAGATGACCCTTGAGCTGAGATCCTGAGCATAAACAAGAGTCTGAATGCAGGGGGTTGGTGAGAGAGAAAAAAAATCTCCAAAAAGGGAACATATGCAAATTTGTTGTGAGAATACACAAGGGAAAGACTTAGTTATGGAAACACTGTAGCCACGGAGGGATTAAATCTTTCTACCAGGCACCATTTGAATCATTTAGATCTAAGACGACACTTAACATCATGTTGTCCTGGTCATTGTTTTCCAGATTATTGATTTCACTACTCATTTTTTATTTTATGTCTGTTTTTGCCTCACTTTTTGAATATGAAGCATATTACTGTTTCCTGTGCATGTCATCTTAGTCAAGACCCAGAAAGATAAAACTTAATCGAAACCTGTAAAGGTAAAAGAAGACGGCGAGAATACCAGCCTATTGGGGATGGAAAATGAAACTGAAAAACAGGGAGAGGTGGGAGGAAGGTCTCATGGTTAAATGGGATCAGATTTTGGAAAGCCTTGGAAGCCAGAATAGGAAATTTGGACATGAAATTATGGGCAATTATATTTCTGTCTCCAAAGCAGTGAAGAAATATGATAAAAGTAATTTTTTTAGAAAATTCACCTGAGTTTGGTGTGAAGGATTTATTCACTTGAAGAAGTGTATGTAGTTCCACAGGGAAGCAGGTACTGAATTTTCTCCTAGAGTGCATTGGAATAGTTAAGCATTGTTTCTTAATGTGTGGGCTGCATATACATGCTCCAGATTACCCTGGAATGTTTGTTAAAACCAAGATTGGTGGCGAGCGGTCGGGGGGACTGCATTCTAAATCTACTATATCAAAATCTCTAGCATGGAGCAGGAACTTTTTATTTGAACAAGCACCCCAGGAAATTTGTGCCACGTAAACATAGAGAACTAGTGGGCTGAATGGAAGCAAAAAGGCAGTGAAGACCAAGCATCCAGCTGGGCTGTTAGTAATCCAGTTGATTACAACACAAAGACTACAACGGTTGCCATGGGGATTCAGAACTAGGGGTGAACCTGGGAACTACTTCAAAGAAAACAGAACGTCGTAAGGCAGTGAAAGACTGGATTTAGGAAATGGAAGAGAGAAAAGAGTCCTGGAGCACTGTCATCCCTGACTTCTGAGAGGCGGCCAGTGACCAGAGCACTCATTAGGCCCGTAGATATCGGGGATGTTGTTGGCAGTGAGAGGAGAACAAAATGAAAGCTCTGCATTAAGGTGAAGGTGCTTAAAAACTAAGAAAAGCAAAGCAAAAGAGAGCTAACAAGAAAAAAGTAACCTGGTCTACAGAACTGAGGGAGCTGTCAATTAGAATCAAGTTATTGTGCTAGTCATTATAGAGGTTCTTCTCACCTTAAAGGTGCTGAACAAAGGAAGTGGGAACAGGGAGGCAGGCAGATGGCATGGGATTTAAGCTCCAGCAGAGAGTGTGCACGAAAATAGAGGGGAGAGGAGTTGAAATTATAACTAAGAAAATTTTGAATCCAGGGAGAAAAGAGAAAGAAGAGAGGCAATAAGGTTAGAGACTTTCAAAATAAGAAAATTGTCAGTTGCTGGCCATTTTGAATACGAAAGCAAACAGAAGATGGGTGGGGCATGTAAGCATCATTTATTGTTCTCACAGTCTTTTAAGCTTTATAATATTGCCCAATGTAGATATGTAGAGGCAGACACCTAGACAGATATGGAGAGAGGTGAAAGGAATTAGTGGCTTGGTAACCTTCTTTTCGCCGCACTAGAAAATGTGAACTATTCCATACCTTGAAGGTATAGACTACCGTCAGCTTACAAACTGCTTTCAACAGTGTACTGGCATATTAACAAAACCGTTGGAGCATACTATCTGTCAAGTAAGTGTGCCATTGAATGAGAAATGTTTACTCTGCTATTACTTGTGAATCTGATGTTTACAAGCACATTCAATCTCTGTGCACAGGAAGGAACGCTAACGCCCAACAATAGTGGCATGCTCAACTCAGAGATCAAAGCTTAAAATCGTACATGTTAATGGTTATTTAGTTTTCGGAATCTTAAGTTAATAAAAATTGGCAATAAAGCAATAAAGCTCCTTAAAATTCCTTTTGTTCAGGAGCCATTGTGTTGATTTTGAAGATCCATTTGTTCTCCTAAAATGACTGAAGCTGAGATCTCCACCTAGTGGATTTATAGGATTTTGCAGGTTTTACAGAAATCCTCGATTTTTTTCTTAGAAAATTAACAGGTTTGAAAGACTTCTAGTTAAGACCAAGCACCATTGTCAACCAAACGGTCTCAAATGGTTGAAATATACCAATATGCATATCAACTAGACTACAGTTAACAAGCAAAGCTCAACTTTTACTTACATACCATAATTAGGAAAGCAGATCAGGCACAAATATGAATATATAATCATCTGTGTGGAAAGCAATATTGTAATACCACTAATTGAGATGTGTATAGTAATTTCCATAAAATAAACATCAAGTATGAATCTGCTCATGTATTTTTTTCTTCTTCGATCTTTCATTTACTTAAAGCTTTTTTTTAAAATAGACTTTTTTTTCCAGGACTAGGCAAAATTTTTCTTTCCCATTTCCCCATTCCTTAGAGAAGAAAACTCATTTGTGTCAAATATATCTGGTGGCTCCATCTTTGATTTTTGCTTTATATTCAAACGTGTACTTTTATTTCACTGTTAACTAAGAGTTGCTAAGGATTTTTTCCTCCCAAATAATGCATCTGAAATGTATGCAAAATCTGAGAGGGTTTGTGTGTCCTTTTGAAGAAAGCTAAGGTAGAAAATGATTAGTATTTGATTTATTTTGTTCACTTTGTTCTGCCTCCAAAGGTGATATATTAGCATATCCAGCCGATGGTGGATGCAGTGTATGTTTTAGAGCAGAGTTTTCAGCTTCATTTATTCTTCTAGGAATTAGAGGCACCTCATTTTCTGCCTCAAAACTAAATGTCCTTTACCTCTGGTAAGGGGTGAAGTGCTTCAAGTGTCTCTGCTGCCATTGTACCTTCTCTCTGTGCATTGTCGTCTTGATCTGGTTGAATATTTGGAGCCTCTCCCAAATCACGCACATGACTCTTTATCTGGAGATCTGTCTCACTAGGAGGCAGTCTATTTTCACTTTCATGTGAACTCATAACACTCAAATCCTCAGCTGTAATTGTAGCCTCAATAGCACTTGAACTGTGTAATGTAAGATTTTTACTTTTTCTGTTTTCCCAAGTTTGCTGCTTTTCTTTTGTCGTGCCTTCTAAGGTCATCTGTCTGATCTGCATTAACATACTAGCATTTGCCTTGCTTCTATCAGGCATTTCCCCCCCCCTCTTTTCCTACTATTTTCATCTCCAGTGCTTGGGTGCCTTCATCTCTGGGCAATGCATTTGTGTCGTCAGTTTCTTTTTCGCTGCTATTGGTTAGATGTGAGATGGCCTGAGTACTAAGAGAAGTACTGATATCCTTGGGAAGTTGCATCCCATTTTGGGATGCAGTAGAATTCATCCTCGTAAATGTTAGGTTGCCCTTGGATTGTGTTTGGGGAACGGGAGAAGAATCACATATTTCTGTCTTAGGAAGTTTTTTTCCTACATCCATTCCCTCGTCCGTAATACAATTTTCTGCAATCTGATGTGATAGTTTGGGTTCTGTAACTAATGTTTTTTCTTCATTTCCAAGTTCTTCATGACTTGAGTGTTGCACTGCATGTTGCAACATTTGATTTTGATCTACAGTGTGCTCCTTGTAGGTGTCAGTCTTGTGGACACCGACAGGTTGCGTTTGGTTTTCCAAGGACGAAGAAAACTGGGTTAGCACACTGGTCTCAGATTTGTCCTGCTTGGTGTGCTCAGGCTGTGTTCCTTCTTGGTCAGTAGCCCTCCTGGAATGGCAGGATGCCAAAACATCACTGCCTGTATTTTCCCAAGAATCTGGTACAGAACTGGAACCTACCCATGCCAGGGGAGTTGCACCTTCCGTTTGCTCGGTGGAGAATTGAGAGAGTGAGGGCCTGTGCTCAGCTGCAGGGGCTGTGAGCCCAGGCGATGTTGCTGGGCTTCCATGAGAAATGAGGCCAGGAGGCTGACGGTGGCCTTCCAGGGAGCTCTGGTTGACTACAGATAAGTTGTTCACGGTGAGCAGAGGAGCCTTTTCAGTGTGTTTTTTGTAATATGGGGTCTGATTTGGGGCATGTTTGAGAGGCGGTCTCTTTGAAGTGACTGCAACATAGTTGTTCCTCTCTGGCTGTTGGGGAAAACCTGCAGATGACGGGTTTATTTTGGCTTCTTTCTTAGAAGCTTTGGATAATTTATTAGGAGGTAACGATGCTTGCTCACATTTTGGAGGGAGTGCCGGCAAGGATTTTTCCGGATGGACTCTGGCTTTTCTAAAAGGGTGTAAATTTAATTTTATCCTTAAATTTTTCTTTCTAATTCTCCCTTTGAGATCAGATTGGTCGGTCCCCTTTTCTTTCAGAATCTGTGTATCAGTAAGCCACTTTCCTCCTTTGCTTCTCTTTCGTGCACTGCTACCTTTTTTGAGATTCAGGGTGGTCAGGTGCTCGCTTTGCTGTTTTTGCTGTTTTGAACAGGTTGATGTTTTGGGTGACATCTCCAGCCTATTTTTTTCAACTAAACTAGGATCGTGGAAGCTAACACTCCTAGGGGAATATGTTTTCTTGATATTTGTTGATAACTCCATGTTGTCCTCACTCATAAGGAATTTTTCTATTGCACTATGAATTTGGATTTGCTCATTCTTGGACTTTGAACGTTCTTGATGATGTGGCTTCTTTTCTCTCACATAATCTTTAAATTGGTCATAGGGCACATATTTACAGATAAGAGAATTTGGGGGCTGAAAATATCTAGGCCTGCTCCATTTTAACAGTTCGCAAGGATCGTCGTATTCTAACTCACGTTTTTGTAAGATCTTTTGTACATCGTGCTCCTTGGGCTCATAAGGCTTGGATGATGAGCGTGTAATAAAACGTCGCTGCCTGTGAGGTTGTACACCATTGTCTTCTTTTTCTATTGGATGCTGCCATGATTCATTTGTTAAATGCTTTTCAAGACTTTCTCTTGCCAAAGCTGAAGCTCGTGTTGCATATCTTCTACTAAATGTGTCACTGCTGATATCTATGGAACAATAAATGCAGGAATTTAACACTGAACAGAGTTTTACTACCCCAACCGAACAGATGCTTAGAAACCTTATCAAAGGTGGAAAAATGATTTTTCTAATTATAGCAATTCTTGAGTATTTTCTGATTTTTCATCACACTCACAAAAGACATTTGGCAATCTGCTGTGTTTGCAATGACACTCTCTGTGGCCACATTTTAATCAGTTGGGATGCTAACTTAAAGTTGTGGAATTGGAAATAAAAATGTTCAGAGTTGTACATCTTTTGATTAGTTGTTTGTTGGTTAAGTAGCTTTAAATATGAATAACACAAATCTTTTTCAAATAACCATAGTAATTTTTTTCTACATTCATCTCTCACTTGGAATGGAATATTAGAAAGGATATAATAAAGTATCGAATAGTGTTCAAGTTTCCACAACAAAAGAAAAATGCATATAATAATCTTGGATCCATAAAAGCAGAGATCACACCCGTTTTATGGCCCCAACACTTCTCACAGCATTCATTAAACGTTTGTTAAATGAATAAGTATTTTAGTATACAGCCTGCTCTGTGTTACAAAAATCTCTGTCTGGGATTTTTGCATGATGCAGATTAATGATACATGTTAAATAATATTAATGATAAAAACATAAACTAAGAGCCAGGCATTGTGTTAAATATTGTACATTCATCATCTCATTTAATAACCACAAGAATCCTAATCTATTAGACAAGTCCTATTATTCTATCACTTTTATGAATTAAAAAAAAAAAAGCTTAGGAAGGTTGAATGCTTTCCCCCAGTCATGCCTGCTAATTGACATGGGCAGAACTTGACCCCAGTCTGTCTGACGCTAAATCCTATCTCCTTAACCACAGTGCATATTATGTTTAAAATCACAACTTATTAGTGAGCTTTCTCAATTTTGTGGATTTGTTTGTTTTATCCAGACAAAGAAAAAATTATTTCTGTTCAACGATAGAAAGGAAGAGGTGAACTAAGCCTCAGAATAGCATCTAACATTATCTAAGACCTGCCTTCGACTTTCTGGGTGACCTTGGAGAAGCCACTTACTCTCTGGATATCAGAAGATTAGGCTAGATGGAAACTTTATGTGGATATAACTTTATGTGGGTATAAAATTTATGTGGGTATAAAATTATTCTGGGGAAAGAATATGTAGCCTTTATCAGATTCTAAGAGAGTTCTGTGACTCAGAGATAAATATGAAGAACTATATGACGAGACTGTGGCTGAAGTCTCCTCTACCCCGAAACACTGACTCTGTGCTTCCAGTCGGAAGGCACCGTCAGAGCGATAGTGCCCCTTACTGACGGCAGCTTGGGAGCAGAGGTGGCCTTGGTTGGTTTCTCCTCAAATACCTGTCCTCTCCAGCTATAGTACAATGCCTGGCATGTAGCAGGATTTCGAATGTTTCTTAAAAGTGTATCAGTTTGACCAACCAGTGTTCTCTGTATGAGACAAGGGACTGGGTTTTAAATGGTTAAGAGGCCATATTCCCTTCAGTGTAGGATTTTCCCACAGAGAAGTTAAGGCACTGGGCAAAGCTAAAACAAAACATGTGCCTAAGGTACGTTTCTATTGAAAGACTAAGAACTTTTTTTTTTGGTAAATTAAACCAATCTGATCTAGTTTTTATAGCTGATGTTTATTTTCCTTAGCCATTCCTCTTTTGAGTCAAATCAGCAATCCCCAGAAACTGGTAAAAACTAGCGTCTGGGAAGGCAATAGAATAAATTCACGTCCTGCCTTATGCTACACATGAGATAACATACAGTTTTACTCTTTCCAGTGGTTCCCAAATCCATCCTTAGGGCTGGATCCCCACGGTAAGCATGTCTTGGTGCAGTGCCTCTGTCATTCACATTCTAAAAGAAAGCTCTGCTTGTTGTAATCCAATTCAAATAAATGACAGGAACCTCTTTACAGAGCAGCTGTCAAAGTTTTCACTGCTGAGCCTGAAAGCATCGCCTTACTATTCAGGAAGAAAAAGGAAGACATATAATTCATTGCCTCCACCTAAATATTGACATCGTCCATGTACAGTGGGTAGATGTCATGGCCAGATTCGCTTGGCTCCCGACATGGGACAATGAATTAAGTCCTGACTTTCCCTGGACTGGGAAGTTATCATCCCTGACAGCTCAGCAAGCAAAGTATGTGTCTTGACATCATTCCTGAAATGAATCACTAGCATTAGAAGGCCCATTCTTCTAACATGTCATGCTCTGGGAAGGTTGCTTACTGCAGAATTGGCATTAGAGCTCAAAGGATGTTAGAATGGAAGCCGATACTCAGGCTCCCATAAATCTTAACAACACTATTGCTATATAAAAGGGTTCTTCTATTTTTTTTAACATTGTTAGGTGTTGGATCACAAAATTCACTTTACAACAGGACATACTCTCAGCTCCTGAAGGTGGGGAATCTCCACCTATACCTTGCCCCCAAAACACGTGCATGCGCACTCACACTGTTTTTAGAAAAGGAATAGACTGGTGCTACAATGATGTTTATTCTCCTGTTGAAGAAATTAAAAGAGGCTACCTCCTTCAGAGGGATTTAAACAGAGTGGGATTTTCTAAAACAAGACCACTCACCTATTGTTCTTGTTACATGCTGTGGCAGAGTTTGAGGTTGGACGCCCCCAGGCTCAAGATTTCTTAGATTTTCAACTGCCTTTGGACAGTACCTTGTACGTAAGCCCGCTTCATTAAAAGCTGCCATATTCCCAGGAGGGGCTGAACATCCTGACTGCAGCAATCCGCCACCAAGGCAGACACATGTGTAGTCTGCCTCGTGGTCCTTCCCTTTCAGGTTTCTAAGTGATCTTTCAAGGGCTGTGGACTCAGAGGTCAGTGCTGCTTGACGGCTGTTTTCCTGTAAAAGTGTCATTTCCTTTCTGGACCCCACAATGGACTGGACCTTTATCTCATTTTCCTGGGTTAAGCGGCAGTTACAGGATCCCTTAGCGTGGTGATTTCTTGCCTCATGAGCACACAGGGATTCACCACAGGTTCTGCAACAAAGCTTTCCTGATGTGTGTTCATTTGCTTTGCCTTGTTGGAGTTTCCAGTTAAATAAAACTAAACCTAGGCAAGTGAGACAAACAGCTCCTGTGACAAACAGAGAGACCATTAAAAGATAACATCATAGGAAGAAACATATAAGTCACCAAATGTGAAATCCACAAATATCAAGGTTAATGGCTTAAAGGGCATCAGAATGGGTGGGAGGTCTATCACCATGTGAAAAAATAGTGGTTCAGACAGGGGCCATATTATCGACATGTTCTGTTTTCTAATTTGAGCTTTTTTTATGTGTCTATTAAAAATGATAAGAAACAATACTATCTGGAATGTCTTTAGTGGAAAAAAAGTTGTTGTTTTTTCATAGACTGAAATTCACTCAAGATAAAATAATTCATTCATTAGAATCCTCTTCCTGCCTATGGGAAACTAGCTTAATTCCAAATTTCCTTTCTTAATCCCATAGTCATTCCCCAACATAGTCCACAGTTAGTATATATCTGAATTTATCATATACCACACCTTCTCCTCAAAAAGAAAAATTGATTCTATGTAGTATTATTCTATTTTGAGCACCCCTAAAGATTCACCCCCGAGCTCAGTATGCCTCCGTGGCTTCCCATTATAAAGGCCAAACTCCCCAACATCCAAGACTTGGTGTGATCTGGCTATGACCTCCCTTTTAGCCTTGTGTTTCATTATTTTTCATATTCACATATTTCATTTTTCATAAACACTATGCTTCAAGCTCTTCAATTTATTACTCTAAAAAATGTACTTCTAAGCCTTTGGGCATGTTCTTAGTGACATGTGTAATACATTCTCCTATCTCTGCTAATTTGAATTTTACTTACCCTCTAAAATTTAAATCAATACCTCCAAATTTATTGATAACTCTGCTGTTTTTTTTCTCAATCTTGCAAAGATCATTCCCTTCTATGGACTTCCTCACCAATATGATTAACATCTAAGTTTGAAATGCCTGGTACTGTCATTTCCCATTCAATGAAGGTAGAGCTTATCCTCTGAATAAAATTGCAAAGGCAGTGTTTCTCAAACTCAAGTGCAAAGTCTAACCTGTTTCTTCCTTGCTGTTTCCCATCTCAATAAATGACATCATCAACCACCTAGATGTTTAAACCAGTCTCTGAGTTACAGCTCAACTCCCTCTATGTCACAGTGCTTTCCTTTTTTACCTTAACATCTAGAACAGTATAAAATTATTATGTTCATACATCAATTTTCTTGTTCACTGTCCTTCCCTGCTGCAATTAAGCCCTGTGAGAAAATGGCCATTTTCAGTTTTGTTCAAAAATATATATCCAGTGCTCATAACTCTGGCACAGAGGAGGCACTCCAGAAGTGTTTTTTGAGTATTAAATAAACATAAGGAATTCTGTTTATGAATTCTAATCATGAAAAGTGCTGAGTGGTCCAATCTTACAAATCCCCAAAATGATGATCAGGAAGACATGGTCAGTATTGATGGATTGAGGGACAATGTGTTCTCAGCCCAGCTCTGCCTGCAAACTTCGTGGAACCTTGGACAGGACAGTTCCCTGGGAGAATTCAGAATGAGCGATGTAAGATGTGAATGAGGTGATATCAACACTCTAGGCTCATTGGTTGACTACATCAGCCTGATTCTCTCCACCGCAGACAACGTTAATGAAAACATCATGATATATTCTGAACTTGAAAGAAAAATGAAGGTTTCAGACATGGTTGTTTCACTTTTTCTGTTAAAAATAAAGATTAAATGAAAATAATGACAGTTTCTGGTAAAATCCTCCAAACTATGTATAGTTTACTAAATCTTGAGGTCTTGTAAGTTCCCTTTATTTGACAATAAGAAATCTTGTAGAGTGCTGTAACATATTGAAATAATTTAATTTCTATTAAAGACACAACATTTTTTAAAAGTGGTACCAAAAGTTAGATCAGAATATTTTTATTGCCAGGTCCTAGAGTTTGACTTATTTCACATGAGGGCTTTGGATTTGAAGTGTTTAAAATGTATGAAAATAATACATTTTGGAAACACTATCTCCCTTATACGGCATAAGAAAACTCAGGATTCAAATCTTTATTCTGACAACTTTCTTGGGCAAATTTTCTAACCTCTCTGAGCCTTATTTTCCTCCTCTGAAATGGGGGTAATTAATACCACCCGGAGGTTAAATGACATAATATATGTGACCTGTTTAATACAGCATTTTGATATAGTAAGACTCAATGAACGGCCATTGGGGTTTATGCTGACGGCGGCGGCTGCTGCCGTTGGGGTTCGTATTGCCCTCCTAGTACCTACAACACTCAGCTGTTAGGTAAAAAAAATTCCCAGAAGCAAATCAGAAAGAAAATTCTTTGTATGGTTGATGAGGTACTAAACCAAACAACAAAGGAAAGAAAGGCCTAAATTTTCTCAAATACATGCATCAGCCATTGAAATGGGAGTAGGCATAATCTGATTGTAAAATAGTTTCCCCTCTAATTGTGTCTGACGGGCAAGGGGGGCACTGTAGACATTAGAGCTATGCCTGTGTCACATTACCAGTCAGGTGGGGTCGTTTTTCGTTTGTGCAGAGAGCAAAAGCAGCAAATGAAGCTTGTAGGCAGGCTGGACGAGCTATGAAGAAGATGGCTGAATTTTCATTGCCATGGGCACTGTGGCTATTTTTAAAAACTGTTCTGACAATCTTTCTGAGTTGGAAAAACAAAATAAAAACGGAAATGAATGATCAATTCTCACTGAAGTATTGGAAATGCATTCTAGCTTCATGAAAGCTTTCTATTTTTATCCATCAGGTCACAGAACAAGCAGAGTCAAGATGTCAGTGTTTGGTGCCAAATAAACCACTTATCAGTTTTAAAGTAACTGAATATGATTATATTATATTGAATTGTGATGGTTATCTATAGCTGAGGAAGAAAATGAAGTTAGAGGCCAAATTAGAGTTCCAAGTCTTTTTGCTCCTGTCTAGAGGTAGAGATAAGTGACTGCACTTTTACTTCAGAAGGAGCAGAATCTTAATGGAATAAACGGAATCAACTGGTGTCATAAGTCAGGGTTTTTTAGAAGAAGAATCTCTCTTAAAAAACAGTATTTTTAACAATTACTCAGTGAAAGTACATTATGATGATAAATTCACACACTATAACCTGACATGTATGTAGTTTTATTTATAATTTATCACAACTTATTCATGCATATTAATCATCCTATCATTTTGGCAAATCTTTGGAGTCTTTTGAATTTCTATCTTTCTCTACACTAATGCAGACTTGTTAACTTAGCAAAGTCTTTTCTGAAAACAGATATAAAAGATACCTAGAAAATATTTAAAATTACCCTATTGTAATACTCTCTGAACAATGTCCTACAAAACATAATTCAGTGAAATCCTCTGTGACAAAAGGGGTTTATGGTCAATAAGTTTGAGAAATACTTCACACCATTCCTTCCTTTTAGATTCATGATGCTTGTTAGCAAACGAAAGGCAATGAGAAATTCTGCAGTCAATGAGCCCCTTCCACTTAATCCAACATGGACCACATCTGTGCAAACTGCACAGTGTATTGCTTACATGTGACTCTGTGTCTGTTTTTATGCAATATCTATTGATTATCCCCTAGAAATAGTATTCAAAGAAGCACATTAAAAAAACTGTCTCTGCCCTATTGTTTCATCTTTACAGTAAATTATTTCTTAGCACATATAATTACTGACATGGCTGCACAGCTTTTGACACAACTTATCTTTCTGAGAGGATTTGAATTGACTTTCAAATGAGTTTGAAAAACTAGTGGTAGTTCCTTTGCCTAGACCTGATGCTGGTCTCCATCTCTCCTGATTACAGGTATAACTTAGAAGTTACACATCTGATGTTCAATTAATTTGCTAAAAATCTGCTATGGAATGATTATTTATAGTACATATTCAAAACACATAATTTCATTTCTGGATGTGAGCCTCTGGCCTTCCAGCTTTGAGGAACCCTTCTCCCAACACACAGGCACGCGCATGTGCACACACACTTCTCATCGCCATGGTTACCGCAGGTGCAGAGAATTCTACCATGCACTGCAAGCATAGGGGAAACACACATTGAGGTAAATAACACAAGAAATCTCGTGTAGATTTGGTCTTCCACTAATGACACCAAGCATCACTTATACCATTCATTCAGATAGGTGTAATGACAGCTGATGCATAATTTCAATTTTTTTAGACTACCAAAGAAAATTTAAAGGGTTGAATATTATACTCTCCTTAGTCTGTGAAGGAATGGACCAAGTTTTTGAAAGAGACAATGTGAGAATTCAAATCCCCAAACAAGAGGAAACCAAGGCACAGAGAGGTCAAACGACTTGCCCAAAGTCACACAGCAAGTAAGAGCAGAGCCAGGATTCAAACCTGGACAATTCAACTGCAGAGCTCATGTGCTTCATCACTCTGCTATACAACCACCATAAAGTAGGATGCATATGATTGTCATAATAGCACCTTCTCATGCACTTGGTAAAGATCACTGATTCTTACTACAACACAGAGAGGCACCCATATGTGGGTGCTTTGAAAAAAGAAACAATCCATGTCTCATAACTTTTTTCATCCCTAACTCCCAACATCTTAATATGTGTACCAGTGCTCTTCAGTGTATGGACAATTGATAAACTATAGATACTATTCCTTCATCACAAACAAGAATGCTGAAGTCTACCTAGCAGTTTAACTTACTAAGGATCACAATGATAGTTATACCCAGGATAGAGCTCCTGAATTCTGGTGTAAGGTCACTTTATTTATGTTAGACAGCTTTTCTGCAACAGTAAATTCTTGCAACCTGTGCCAAATCAGCTAGCGCCCTCCTGCACCTACTGATGCATCCCCTTCCACAAGCCCCGGCATATTTTCCCAATGGCCAGGGAAAGGCATCATTTAGTGTATGTCAAGAATATGGACAAGAGGAGGGAGAAGAGGAGGGTATACTTCTTCCTGGCATACCTGCAAAGCCCAGGACAGTCAGCAGGGCCACATCCTGCCCTGGGAGGAGGGGACTTCTGTCCTTTAGAATCAGAGTAAGGTTGGAAGCCTTAGGATCGCAGTTGGTGTCAGACAGCCGTAGCACGCTCTTTGCACCGGCCACAGCAGTGGCGGGTGGCTGACAATGTAGGGCTTTGGCATTTCTGAGCTTGTGAGCAGAGGACTTAATGTAGTTTCTTAGAAACCGGGCAAGGGGGTAGAGATCACAAGTACAGCTCCACTGGTTCTTATCTAAGCTCAGGAGGATTAAGTGCTTCAGTGGAGTAAAAACATCTGGCATCTGGGCCAACCGATTTCGGGAAAGGTCCACTTCCTGTAGCTGAGGCAGGGGCTGGAAGGTGTCCTTCCCAATGTAGGAAATAAAATTGTTAGATAAATCCAGATGCCTGAGCCTGTGGAGATTTGTGCCTCCGAAAGAATTGTCTGTCAGATTAGTGATCTGATTCCCATCCAGCTGGAGCCGGGTCAAGCCCCTGTTGTTCCTGAACCAGGATCCTCGCAGGGTCTGGAGGGCATTATTGCTAAGCACCAGCACCTGCAGGCTGCGAAGCTTGCTGAAGGTGTGATCCGTGAGCGCAGAGCTGGATATCTGATTGTGCTCCAGCAACAACGTCCGCAGCTTTGAAAGGCCATGGAGGGCATCTTCTCGCACATCCTCAATGCCATTTCTGCTCAAGGAGAGCAGAGCAAGATTAAACAAGAGAGACAGATTTGTGCTCTCTACAGAGGAGAGGGATCCATCTGTGATGATCAAAACTCTCGTGGTCACAGGGGCTGCTGTGGGGAAGAAAAGCACAGACTAGAAGCAAGATATGCAAAGTGGGTGAGGAGTGTGGTGCAGAGCAGAGATCATCAATACTCTCTGGAGAAATCTGATCACCTGGGTAAGAACAATAAGCAAAATGAAAACAAGTCTCTGATTTCTCAGTTTAAGGGGCAGCCAGGCTCTTTATCAGAATGATGGATTTTTATATTCTTTGTTACTATGACATGTTTATTTGAGAACATAAACCCACCTGTTCCTTTACATGTCAAGGTTAATTCATTATTTGGGATTATCATCATTGATGTATTTTTTTGGAGAAGGTTTTTCAGGCTGCTTCTCTGTGAGGCTGTGTACTGACCTGCCCCAGCCCTGCTGGCCCAGTACAGATTCACCCAGAAGCCCCGCCTGCATCTGAGCTCACTAACCAGTTTCCCACTAGCAATGCATATTTATGCTGTGAACTCAATCATCTTTTCTCTCAAACATAAAGGTATGGTTTGGGGCTGGGAAGGGGGGAGGTGGGGTGGGGAGTGAGAAGGAGCGCTGGCTTCTGCTTTTTAGCTGCAGGCTAAAAGTTGGTGACTCGGTAAGGATCTATATTCTCTACAGACAACCCGAGGATCTGTCAGTGGGGTTCTCATTATAGTCTGGGCCATCTTGGCCTCCTGTCTGATATCTGTCCCCTCCAATGAAGTCCGTCATGTGATGACAGGTGCTGCACAGGGCTCCCAACTGTTAAATCCCTTCACCATAATCACCTCAGAGCTATCACTGCTCTGTCATTAGAAATCAAAGCATTTTAACTCAATAAAGATATATTATAATCAGGAGTTATTGTAACACATCTTTATCATGCTAAAATTGTTTTGACTGCAAATGACAATGTCATAAGGATAGAAGAGTCCATTGTCCCTGGGAGGTCTACAGGTGATATTAGAACAATCATCCATGAGGGAAGCAAGTCACAATTCCCTTGTGAAATGCAGACTGCATTACTGAAACAAAGAGATTTTAAAAATGTAAAAGACAAAGGATTTTCACAGTGCCTTCTTTGTAAGAATTGCTCCCATCTCTGCAGTACAAGTAAGCTTAAGTCATGGTATTTTTTAAAAAATACTTATTACTGATTATTTGAATTCTATTAATTCTGGCCAGTTCAGCACTTTGTTTCATCATTGTTTTAATGAGTTGAGGGAGTTTTGTTTTTATGGATCCCTAGTCCTCTAGGGGTTTGTCAACTTTTAGGGAGCAGACTATTGTTTCTGTCAATTACTTCTTGTCTAGGACTAGACAGATGCTCCACTCACAAGTCATCCATTTACTTCTTTGTGTTTATGAGATTTAACTTCACAGTTTTGGCATTCTGTAAATGAGAAGGAAGATACAGAGGTGTAGCAATGTAAATGAGCAATATTTGTTTCTTATAGACATCCACTATCTCCAGGCAAAAAAAAAATAACACACACACACACAGTGAAGTTAGGAATCCAACTGAGAGGGTGGAAGTGTCGTGTTTAAATGTTTTCAGCACTGACTGGAAGTAGTGTACAACCGACTAGCTTGGAAGCTGTCTCTCTCCTGTCAGGGATGACAGTAACAATCACCTCTTAATTCCCATAAAGTCATAGGGTTTTAAAAATGAAAGAAATCATCTTCTTCCTCTTCATCTCAACTCAGACTTATTTCTGAAAAATTTTCATTGGTAGCTTTTATAGCTTATCTCTTCTTAGATATCAGGATGTAAATCACATTCTCCTCAAATTTGTTAATAAGGTGTCTTATTAAATTGTTGACTTAAGCAAGCAATATGTAATGAGTACAGGCAGCACATCTTGTTAGCATTTCTCCAGCTCATTTACCATCAATAAAAAAGACTAGACTTTCAAAATTAGGTGCACTTTGATAATAATCTATTTTCCTGGTACATCACTTAATCTTACTAACGCTGAACAATTGCAATTCAGGTTTCTGATTCATTGATATTTTTTCCAGCCAGTGGTAGAGTTCAAATTTGTACAAAGTGTGGACAAAAATGTAATTTAAGTAATCTATTTCTTTCTTTTATATAAAAAAGTGTAGCTGCATGAAATGGTAGTATTCTTCTGTAATAGTAAAATGTCTCAATTACCTCTAAACGTCTTTAGTTTGGGCTGAGACCACCAGGAACAGGAAAAGAACATAATGTTATCAGTCTTTGGTCACCAGGAATATGACTAGAAATGGCTTGCTCTTTAAAAGTTTACCTCTTTAGGCTGAGCCCAGAAAGCAGTCAGTGCAATGAAAGGCATGACAATGAATTTTGCAGACACACTAAACACGGTTTTTTTGAGTTATTGGTGTTATTACCTACTATATAGGTTAACTGGTGACAGAGGGTTACATCTTTGGTGCACACCGAACATGATGCAGGGCAAGCTGCCACCAACCGCAGCATGATGGCAGAGAGTATGAGCCATCCACCTGAAAGGAAAGGAGAGAATAATGCACATCATAATGTTGACATTTATTATCCATCTTTTCAGTACATTTAGCTCATGAGGCATTTTGGTGATTTTTGCCTTTTAATGAGCACCTTGGGTTCTCACAAGATGCCAGATAAATGGCTACAATCCTTAATTTGTATAGAATTTAAACCAAACTGTTAAAGTGTTTGACCATAAATTCAGAGAACTCACATCCAGGACAAACTCATTAGTATAGATTATTAAAAGATTAAGTTACTTTGTAAAAGACTTTACAGTTTTGTGAGCTTCAAACATACCTTCTATAATTCTTTTAATGCTGTAACTCAATTTGAGGTTGAGGAAATTGAAGCTCAGAATGGTTAATAAACTATCCAAAGTCACATAGTATTAGATATTTAACCTAAAGTCTTTTAACTCTCAATCCAGTGTTCTTTCTAATGTGCAGAAGCTAGAATCTCAGGCATTGAATCTCACATAATTGCAACTGAACTATACCTTATGGATTTGAGTGCCACACTTAGAAGGTAAGTACATAGGAGTATTATGGGTGATTTACAAGTGCACCTGTCCACATCACACTGAGTGTTCAGCAGTTTTTGTCAAAATAATGGCATGACCCTGTGCCCCACCCTCCCTATTTACCCGATTTCACCCCAAGCGACATTTTTTTTTTGTTTCCCTGGATGAAAAAGTCCTCAAAGGGAAATATCTTGCTGATGTGTAGAAGGAGAAACAAAAATGGCAGAAGCACTAAAAGGCATCAATCAATGAGTTTAAAAACTGTTCTGAGTAGTGAAAAAAATCTTGATAGGTTGTAT
>VMDR010016559.1:0-21040 GCA_007922815.1 Macrotus californicus
ACGTCTAAATTGACTACAGTAGTGGTTAAGGGGGGCCATGCTGTAGTGGAGAGAGAAACGGCTTCAGTGTCAGTGGACATGGCTTATAGGCCTAACCGTGCCTCTAACTACCTGGGTGACACTGGGAACCACCAACCTTTCTGGGCCTTCTGTATATCTGCAAGATGAGTGTGTTGTGCTAGACGAAATGATTCAAGTTCCTTTCACTATTAAGAGTTCTGTGATTCTGTATACTGTAACAAGGTATCAGAAACTTTTATCTTAAAATTGTTTTATTTTGCAGCATTTAAAATATTCACAAAAGTAGACAGAATGATATAACAGTGGTAAAATACCCATGGACTCATGAAGCAACTTCAACAATCATCGCTCTGTGGCCAGTGGTGCTTCTCTCGCATCTCTGTCCTCTGACCCTTCTTTTTTGTGACTGTAAGGCAAATCCCCAGACCTTAGACACTGTTCATCAATGTAATCCCTCTGCCATCTGTTTTGTTAGCGCCTAAAGTCTTAGAAATTTAATTTTGTTTATAAAAGGCTTCAAATTGCTTCACTCTTTCTTTCTTTTTCATTTTCAATTGAGATATTCTGAGATTCATGTGCCTTAATAAGAAATGATCTGAAAGACCCATGTGCCCTTTACCCAGTTTCTCCCAATGGCAACATCTTGAAAAACTCTTGGTAGTACCACAATCAGGATATTGTCACTGATACAATCCACTGATCTGATTTAGATTTCGCCAGTTTTACTCGTACCCACGTGTGTTTGTGTGTACTGGGCTTTATGTGATTTTGTCACACGTGCAGGCTCACACGTCCACCCCGACAGTCCAGACACACAACAGCTGCATTGCCACAAGGGTTCCTCAGGTTGCCCTCATGTAGCAATGCCCTGCTGTCCCCCGCATCATCCACCCCAACCCTAACCTCCCCTGTTCTTCATTTCTAAATTTTATCATTTCAAAATGTTGCATAAATGGACCCATACAGTCTGTAACCTTTTGTTCTGTTTTATTTCAAGGGGATTTATTTTATTTTTCACTCACAGTTGACATACAACATTATATTAGTTTCAGGTGTGCAACACAATGATTAGACATTTATATATTTCTGGGAGTGATCACTATCTGACATTTTTGGAAATGGAAGCAGAAAATATGTAAAAGTCTATGATTTCCAAATTTCATGATTTCAAGGGATGATATCTGCATGGGTACCCTAAAGCTGAACACAAATGATGGAAAGAGTTTAGCAGACACAAGCCAAGGATTCAGATTCATTCAATGTGAGTTAAGTATGCAGGCGTGTCTTTGCACATCATGGCTTCCCAGAGCAAGGGACTGGGTGACACAACAGCACCCCTGAGAGAGGAATAGCACTCCAGCCTTCAAATCCCACAAAAGGACTCGGTTGCCAGTGAGAGCAGTGACTGGAGAGAGACTACTATAGCCTCTTCAAGAAGCTTCTTCTGTCACTTCTCTCTTAGTCCTTGGGCCTCCTAACTCTTCCAGAGAAGGTAGATCTAGGTCTAATTGATCACGTGGTGTCAGCCTCAGCACATGCTTGGGTGCCTAATTTGAATCTGGGTGAAGGTCATTCTTTCCAGGAATTTTATCTTCCCTAGTAGAACTGAGTCTCAGGCAGTATATTTCTGTAGTGTTCTACAGAAATTAAGGAGCCAATTCAGTATTTACTTAAGAATTAGACAGTGATGGTCTAAGAAGATAAATAGCTTAGGAGAATTGAGAATAAATATACACGAAGATCTAATTTATGGTAAAGGTACATTAAAAATCAATTGGAAAAATGGACTTTTAGAAATCATCTGGGAAAAATTCCTACCTCACACTGTACACAAAAACAAAATTTAAATGGATCAATGATGTAAATGTAAATTTAAAAATATGTGCATGTGTGGTTATGTGTACGTAGAATAAAGGAGTTTAACAGTTTTATAATTTGGGGGGGAGGAGGTGGGACATAGCAGGGTGAAAACAGGTAACTCAGAAGCTGCAAACAGAAAATATACAGATTTAACTACATAAAAGTATTTCTACACATACACACACATATACACATCACAAATTCTCACACACCTTTGTTTTTCTTATGGTGATAGACATGTAGATATATCTAATAGTGTTATTATATCTAATATACAAAGAATTTATATAAAACAATAAGAAAAATGCAAACTAAATATCAGAAAATAAGCAAAGGATAAGAACAGGCAAATCACAGAACAATACAAATTAGCAATAAATAGATGAATAGATGTTCACTAGTAATCAAGAAACTAGAAATTAAAGCAATGACATTTAAAAATTCATCAAATCGGCAAAAATTTAAAACACAAATAACATTCAGAATTTATGGGATATGAGAAAGAGTATTCTCATACATTTTTGCTGGGAATACATTTTGCTGAGGACAGATTGGCACTATCAAAATTTCAAGTGCACATGCCCCTTTGTACAGCAATACCTCCCTCAGGAATCTGCACCGTAGAAAACAGGTGTAAGAGAGGGAACATGCGCTAAGATATTCATCACAGCATTAGTTGTAGTAGCAGAAAATTCTAATCAGCCTAAAATATCTAGCAATGTAGAAATGTTAAAAAAACAAACAAACCATGGTCATATAGTGGAGTAAATTGAAACCATTAAAAGAAGGAGTGACATCTATAGCACTGACATGGCAGCACATGGCAGGATGTCCAGAAGTAAAAAACCAAACCAAGAGCATATGTTTATGCAGCATAATTTAGCTGGGGGTAGGCGGGTGGGTGAGTGAGGTGTGTGTGCATGTGTAGGCATTTGTAGACAAAGAAATTTTTTAAAAGCCTTGAAAAAAAACACAGACTGCTAAAAATGATTACATATCTGAGGTATAGAAGTGCTGGGTTGAGGGGATTTTTACTTTTCATTTTGTGTATGTATGCAGTGCTTGCAATGATTTTTTATCACAATGATGTAATATTTTATATATTAAGAAAGAAAAGAAATTGTAAATGCTAAACAATCTAATCATTGACCAAAAAGAAAGAATTTGGTTAAAAGAATTGTTTTAAAAGAAGGTATAGATAGATACCTTTGCCTAATGCCAATTTAAATAAACAAACAGAAAAACCTCTTTCTTGCTACTGTATTAATTTTCTGTATCTGGAATATTTATTTCAGTGATTTCTCTCTGGTTGTTAATTCACTGTGTTTAACTGATAGTGTTTATGGGAGTTTAGTGAACACTGTTTTGTAACTATCTTCAGTTGTGATTTATCTCCCCCAGTGAATTGACGGTGAGTGGGGAATTAGTAAAGCAGATACAGATCTGGAGAGCCGTCTGTGGCTTTACTTATCTCCACAAGAATCCTTATTTCATAGTGATAAAGTTTGAAATCTTTTCTATAGCTCTTTCCAATTGTTTATTGTTGTTGTTACTGTTGTAATGAGAGGTAGAAATGAGCCAAACCAACCTGCTCTTTCCTCCTTCTAAATTAATTTCAAAGGAAATTCTTTAATCCAAATAAATAAATGAATGTGGGTGGAATCAGATTCTGACTCAACATGTCCATTTAATTGCTTCTAAACAGTAAGATACATTCTTAAGAAACCTTCACACATGATTTAAAAAAATCAGCCAGTAAAGAATGATTAGGTGAAACGTGGACTGGCTATAACCATCTTTGCTCACAAAACCCTATTTTAGTTGACATTAATATTTGCCTTCTACCCTATTATTATAAATCAAGATTTGTTATAGAAATATACCAAAGACAGCACAATAATAAAACAGATTCAGCTCAGGTTTTGAAATGTACCTAACAAACTCAACCTCTTGCAAAATAACTTTCTTATTCAAAATGGAATTGGGAATTGTTCAGCACACAATGAATCATCTTTTGGCAAGTACAATAGAATCTTTAGGGACATTTCACAGCCTCTTGTTCAATTGTTAGGATGTTTTTAGCTTTCGCAGGTAGGAAAGAAGGAGCCTGTATGGCCGTCATCTTGTTGCTGAAATTGAACAGTAAAGATTTTTCAGAGTTGCTGTTGTAATAGATCTTTTTGCTTTTTTTTTCTTTATGTTTCTTTACTCAGAGCTGCTTTGTCTCTCAAAAACAATCTGGAATTACTTAATGCTAATGTTTTCTGGTTTTATTGTTTATCCAGGACTCGAATGGTAAACATTAATGTGGGAAACTCCCTTTTCCTTACCTCATAGTTCTATATTTATTTAACTGCTATTCTGTGAGAAGAAAATGGTGTCTTTCTCTCTGTGTGTTAGTGAACTTCTTCTTTTATTTTAATTGACAAACATTTTGGTTTTGCTTTTGTTTTTTGTTTTTTCCAGGAGGCTTTAGAGTTACCCCTGGATGATTCTGAAGTGACTGAGACTGCAGCAGCAACTGAACTGATTAAATATGAGTATCATGTCTTATATTCCTGTAGCTACCAAGTGCCTGTGCTTTACTTCAGGGCAAGCTTTTTAGGTAAGACCATGTTGGAAGCTAAATGTAAATTCATAACATTTACATATTAAGGCAGAAAGCAGATTTGGAAAATTATTCTTGAGAGAAAAAAATAGAGTTAAAAATAAGAAAACTGTGGGTGAGGTAAGGTTTTACCAGTAAATTTTCTCATGCTTTAGAGAGAGTATTAAGACTTCAGAGTGAATGATATCATCCCAGCCATAAGTCTGATCTTCAGATTCTTGGCCTCCTGCCCAACGTTGACTAAGCCCCCTGGCCCTTTTTTCTTTACTTTAAACAAGTAGGAACAACTTAAAGCTACAATGTTTATTTATTTCTAACTTTATAGTAAAAATTCCTTTCAATCTCAAGTGATCCCATTAACACAAAGCCCCCATGCCCTTTTCCCTAAATGCTAATAATTACTTTAAGAACCATTTATCAATTAGTGTAAGCTATACTTAAATATAGCACTAATATTTCCTTTGGCCATCTATACATCTCCAGTGCCTTTGCTCCCTGCAATGCTGTTACTCAACTCATTTCCCTTGCCAAGAAGGTGGAACACCCTGTCTCCTCTGAGGCCTTTGCTAATAAAACTTATTTAATCAGCAACCACATCGAGTCCTCACCCTGCAGGGCAGCCATGACTTTCCCCTTCATGCCCTCCAACTAAACCGGGTCAGCATTTCGAGGCCCTGCTGTCCCCAGGCTCAGGGACAAGAGGAGTCACCTCTGCAGCCCACCCCTACTCTAGTGTCTCTCCTTTTCTATCCGGACCTATCAACAGCATTTTGCATTTTGAATAGACTTCTAACTTTTTCTGGGTAGCTAAGACATCTGAATTTAGCCAGTGATATTTTATTTTTAATTAAAAAGTAGCTTAAGCTGCTTTGAATGTGTATTTGGTAGATTTAATCACTTGCTGCCTTATATTGTTTAATGGTCTCTAATGTTGCGGTGTTGGCGGTTTAACAAAGCACTTAGGATTTAAAACACAAGAACAAATTCTCATAGGCTCCCTGGTGAGAAGATTTTAATCTGAGGTGCAGTTCCTAAGAACTGACAATTTGGGGTAAATTTTCAACATGGGACATGGGGAATTGAAGACACTGAGAGTTCACTAATCACAAATTCTTGCTGCAGATTTATCCAGATGATTATGACAGGACTTCGAAACACTTGTTTTTCACAATTCGATTTGGTGTGGAGCCCAGAGGTTAAAGGAGGTTTCTTGTCAGTGAGCTGTGTTATACTAAAAAGTAGCAGGAGGTACATTATTTACCAGGGCGAGGAGGAAAATACCTTTCTTGGTTTGGGTTTGCAGTGGCTCTTACCTAGTACCTTCCAGATTCTAAGACATATCAAGGCTGCAGGTAGAGGAAATAGGGCACTACTTCTTCAACACTGTACTTTCATATAATTAGTATTCACCAGAAGCAGTTAATCACCAGAGAAGAGCTCCCAGAGACAAAACAAGTTGTTTAGCTTGTCAGCATTAGGGACTTGGAGGCGCTGAAACATGACTGCTTCTCGCTGGAAGTGGGTCTTGCCGCGGCTGCTGCCTGAGCCCACACGTGTGCTCTGCTCCTGCGTGCCCACAGCTCCCCTTACAGTGCGGCCCGGTAATTGTTCCTGCAAGTCCAATTACGTTTTAATGAAATTTGTATACTTCCTAAGATCTTTTCTTCATGATGGTTTTCTATTTCTTAAAAAAAAAAACAAACAACTAGCATCCTTGGATTCTATTTGTATACTTTTCAAAGAGTCCCTTTATCATGCTTAGCAAAGGGGAACCAACAAGTCAGCGACTTGGCCTGGAAGCAGTCTTCTTTGCCCCTCCCCACTCCGTGCTGTAGAGGATGAGTATTAGAAATTTTTTAATTCCAGAGTTCATTTAGTGCTTGTTCAGACACATTAAAATATCAAATTTAATCTTTGCAGAGCACACGGAATGTTTTCTTGGGGAGAAATATGAAAAACAATTCTTTCCTTTACCATATTCTAATAATTTTTTTTCACCTAGCTTAATAGGTATTCTAAAAATGTATCGCTCTTTACTCTGGAGTCATAATTTTTCATTTTTCCCCCTCAATCCTTTCCCTTTTCCCGTGATATCTGATTTCTCTGGTTTTTCATCTGCTCCTTAAACAAATCTTTGTCAGTGTGGGGCATGGATTCCTAACATCTTCCTATTATTCCAGGTCCAGATTTTTCTTTGTCTCATTCTAGGAGTTCGACCTAGAAAGGAGGATGACTATAAAATTTCTCGCCCAGGGGTCTTTTATTGTTGCTTCAAAAACAGTTCAGTTAGCCTTGTTTTTGACAGGTATTTAGAATTTCTTTTGCATTTGATTGCTAGTAAAAATTAGTTTCTCTGACTTGCTCTGAATTTTCTTTCAATACCTCTTTTTTTTGGAAAAGCAGGTAGTAAGTATTCTCATTTAAATTTACATTACTTAAAAAAAATCAACTGGCTTCTATTCCAGGAGAAATCTTTATTCTGTTTCTTGAAATGCAAATCCATTGTACTGTAATTACTCTTTATTCCTTTACATTGTTGTGTCCACCGGCCAACTATTGCCCAAGACTCAGCCTGCACGCCACTTGCTTTTGTCACTCCCATGTAATTTTGTATCATATATCATATCACATATCCTATCATACATATCATATCATATCATATCATATACCATATCACAAGTTGCACTGTAACAGAATTATTTGTTTACTTGTTCCCTATAGAATGGTATACTAGAAGTTAGGGCTTTAAGTTAAAAAGAGAGAAGAAGGAAATTAGTATGAATACCTACAACCTCCAAAGTGATCAGCTTTTTTCATGGCTGTATGTGTGCGTTATTTGTCTTACCCATTTTGATATCCATAGTATCAATTGTGGTATAGCATCAACAGGTATTTATTGAATGAACCACTGAGGAGTTTCCAATCAATTTCTGAATACATACAGCCCCAAATAGAAACATGTGATGGTGCCTCTTTTGAACTGCGCTGATAGGTTGTATGGAAGGAAGGAAACCTGTTGTCTTCAGGAGACGCAGAACCCAAACCATCTAAATGTCTTTACTCTTTCGTCAGGTGCTTCTCAGAGACTGTAGGGTCAGTTGACTAAGGAGAATGGAAAGTCCTAAAGATTCAAAGGTGGGCATCTAAACCAACAGAGCAACTGCCCTACTTCTATAAACACGTTTTCATTTGATCTTTTAAGGCAGACAGCCTTCTGGGTACCTCTCGTTTCTATTACTTGAGCTTATAGGAGCTCAGGTTCATAGAGGGTAACTTGGATTAAAGGGAAGACATGCATCCTTTCTGTTATTCTTTTTTCCCTAACTATTCTTGCCATTGTAGGTTTGGGAGAGGTGGTGGGACATGGCTAATGCCATTTGCTACCCAGCAGTGGATGAGAGGCCATTGCACTTCTGTCAAGTAATAAGAAATAGCCTGTATTTAAATAGTGCTTTGTAGTTTATGAAGTCCGTTCTCACAAAGCATTGATGTCAAGTGCCCACTGTTTTCTTCTCTCCTATTTTTGAAATACACCATGTTAAAGAATTATTTGTACCATGCCAGAGGCTTCTATCTACATCCCATCATTCTCTTACCTTTTAAAGTCCCGCCTTCCCCTTTGGGGACATGGCTTTGGTCAAAAGCTGATGGAAAACAGAAATGTGGTCAATATCTCAGGCATATACACAGTGGCTTTGGCTCACCACAGTCCTAAGCTTATATGTTTCCCCTTTCACTGATTTAACTAGAGGTTACTATGTTTCAGCTTGAATTCTGATTGATTTCTCCTCTGTTTCTCTTCCTTTGTTCTCAATCTCTATTGAAAAATAGACCAAGTGGTTCTTCTCGTTTTCAAAATATTTAATTCTTTGGCTGACATATGGGTTCTTCTTGGGAAGCGTTTTGACATATTTCTTTAATTAGTCAGATGGTCCTCTTTTGAATAAGGAAGGATGCATTTCTTCCATTCAGCAACTGAATGTCTGTTCTTTCAGTAGATCCATTCTATTATTGGCCCAGAGAGTAAGAGGACAGAATTAAAAAATGTAACCCAGATATTTTACATGGAAGATTTGTCCTCTTGTTATATGCCTGAAGATTGCTCATGGAGAAATAGGGGAAAAGAAATAGCCAAAGAATAATTTCTTCTCAAAGGCAGCATGAACTTAATCAAGACAAAGGCCAGCACGAAGGACAAATAATGGAAAGTTTGGGACTAGAACAGTGTATGAATCATTAAGGAGGAGGGGGAAGAGGTTTGTCCATGCTCTGGGACAAGAGGAAGCCTTTGGAATACAAAGGAGAGAAAGACAGGAACATGAGAATGATGGGAGTTGGAGGGAATTAGAGAAGAAAAGTAAAATGTCTGTAGCTCAGTCCAACAATCTGCAAGGGAAGGTAACAGGTTGGCTTTTCGGAAGAGCCTGGGAAAAGCATTGGCAAAGGGGAGAAGGGCAAGTGCCCTTCTGTAGGCTGGAGAGAACATAGCATATTGGGGGAAGAGAGAGAGGCCAGTTTGGAGTAGGGTTTTCTTAAGATGAATTGTGGAAGAAATGGTTGAAAAGATATTTGAGATCGAACTGTGGAAGAGACACGGATGGGGAGGGGTTGGAGGATATAAAGAAAAAGTGAAAGAGATTGAGCAGAGGTGAATGGGACTAGGAAGGGGTTTCCTAGAGCAGAAATTATGACTAAAAAAACGAAGGATTAAATCAAGGATGAGAAGAAATTGTGAGGGGTGAAATCTAAGTAAAAGGAACTTGATTCTTTTTGCATCATTGTTAGCATTGTTAAAAAATAACCTCAGGGAAAACAAGCTGGGAAGAGCACACTTTCAGGGAGAAGCCATTGAGGCCAGTAGAGTGAGGGTTAAAGCAGCGTGCTGGGCAGGGAAGGTGGGTTAGAGAAGTGCTTAAAGACAGGGGCAAAAACGGCCCGGTTAATTGTTACAGCGGGCAGAAAATAGAAAATGGCTTGATAGATGATTTAATTTGGAGTCTAATTTCACTGTAGAGAGCCTTTAAGAAAGTTCCTATGTGTTGCTTGTGTTTATATAAACAGTTAGTAAATCTAGCCAGTCATAATAATGAAATGGAACATGAATTTGGGGAGATTAAAAAGAAATTCTGGAGGTTGAAGTGAAATTTGAAGAGCAAACAGTGAAAGTTATTAAGAAAAATAATGAAAAATTACTTAACTAATACAAATATATTCACACTAGAAAGTCCAAATAATAGAGGAAATTTAATGAGAATTATTTGTTGAACTATGTAAACGCTGGAAACATTATGGGGCATTAGGGTAGAAGTAGAATGCTGGTTTAGGACGCACGATGGGAAAAGAATCTCATTGCAAAAAATCAAGCCCGGATTTAAAAGTGCGTTAGAAAAATATGAAACAAAACTACAGGGACCTGTGTTAATACAAAACACCACATACACAAAAAGCAACAGGTTTGAAATGGATCTAGAGGTCAGAAAGTGGACATTAAAGGCACATGATTTATTCTCTTACTTGCAAGAGACTATACCTTAGCTTTCCTGGACTTATGAATGTCTGTTTTGTGGTCCAAAAGGAAGAAACATTTCTTTCTTATTCTTGGCAAAATCAGCCCTGTTTGAAACATCCATTAAAACATACATAAATGCCTACTGTGTGCATAGCAAAAAATCTCATTGGCCCATTTTTTAAATATTCTAAAACATCACTGCACAACTTGAAACTAGTTTATTGCTTTTCTCCTCATTTACAGTCATGGAGTCCTTCAAGTCCATATGCTGGGTGTCATGCTGAGGAAGGTAGAGACTGCATTCTCCATGGGGAGGAGACCACGCTGGGTGGAGGAACAGGGACAGTCACGATGCTGCTACAGGCATAGTAGGCCCATGTTAGGGAGTAAGGAGGTTTCAACAGAGCCAGAAATCAGAGGGACAGAGGGATGGGGAGGTAGAAGAGGGTAGAGGAGGGATGAATGGTGATGGAAGGAGACTCAGCCTGGGGTGGTGAACACACAATACAACACACAGAGGGTGTATTATAGAATTGTACACCTGAAACCTGTATAGTTTTATTAACCAATGTTATCCCTATAAATTCAGTAAATAAAAAACAATAAATTGCCATTAAAACGATGATTAAAAAAAAGACTGTGAGAAGCAGTTACCAGATACCTTCCCAAACATGTTTGTGTATCTGCTTCAATCCAATGGACGTGCTATGTATGGCTTTCCCTTTTAAAATGACTTTTGAAAAATTTGTCCGAACATGTATATGTATAGTTTTGTCTCTCTATCCCTCTAAGAAGAGTCATCATTCTCACTGCCTTTGAGTAATCCCAGATATTGTCAGGTATCCCTTCCTCTTTCAGTCATCCCAATGTGCCGAGAGGAGAGGAGGATTCTGGGGTAGGGGAGGCAGTTAGTTCCTCACCAAGGAAAACAGACATCAATCAATCTGAAAATGGCTTAACTTTTAGAGCATTTATTTATTTATTTATTTATTTATTTATTTATTTATAGTGCTGTTTGATTAAGTTGTCCCCATTTTGCCCTTATTACTCTCCTCTGCCCTACCCACCCCCACCCCCTACATATAATCTTACCACTCTGCCATTGTCATTTCCCATGGGTCCTTTATATCTTTGCCCCATTATTCCCCGTTATTCCTCAGTTCTTTATTTCCATGTCTCTGATTATATTTTGCTCGCTTGTTTGTTTTGTTGACTAGGTTCCACTTGTATGTGAGATCATCTGGCCCTTGTCTTTCGCTGTCTGCCATATTTCACTTAACATAATCCTCTCCATATCCATCCATGCTGTCGTGAAGGATATAAGTTCTTTCTTTCTGCTGCATAGTATTCCATTGTGTGAATGTACCAGTTTTTTGATCCAATTATTTACTGATGGGCACTTAGACTGTTTCCAGCACTTGGCTATTGTAAATTGTGCTGCTATGAACATTGGGGTACATAAGTTCTTTTGAACTGGTGTTTCAGGATTCTTAGGATATAATCTTAGCTTTATCAAATTAAAAAGCTTTTGCACAGCTAAAGAAGACATCAGCAAAATGAAAAGGGAACCAACTGTATGGGAAAATATATTTGCCAATGATCCCTTGGGTAAGGGTTTGATCTCCAAAATATATTAAAAAACTCATATGATTCTACACCAAAGAAGACAAAAAATCCAATTAAAAAGTGGGCAAAGGATCTGAACAGACACTTCTCCACGGAAGACATACAGAGGGCCCAGAGACATATGAAAGGATGCTCAACATCACTAGCCATCAGAGAGATGCAAATTAAAACCACAATGAGATACCACTTTACACCAGTCAGAATGACCATCATAACCAAATCAACAGACAAGTGTTGGAGAGGATGTGGAGAAAAGGGAACCCTAGTGCACTGTTGGTGGGAATGCAGATGGGTACAGCCACTGTGGAAAACAAAATGGAATTTCCTCAGAAAATTAAAAATGGAACTGTCTTTTGACCCGGCAATTCCACTGCTGGGATTATACGCTAAGATTCCTTAACTCTTAGAGTTTTTGATTGAGAAGCCAAGGAAGGTTTCTTCCCGCTAACTACCACCATGTTCCACAGAGGTACAAGGCCTTACCAGAATGATGTTTTGGGGGGAACTTATATTCACCAAGGCCTGAAGTTCTTCACTATGAGTTTCATACAGCACAGGAGTTGGAACCACAAAATTAGTGTTGACTGAGAAGGGAGAAGTGGCCACACTAAGTAAAGTGAATGAAGCCTGGTGACTGACTGAGGAACTACACTGCGAATTCAAATGGAACTCACACAAACAGTGTGAGATAGACTCATGAAAGGACCTTACATGCCACTGAGCAGAAGATGAACATATTGTCATAACTGTATGGCCAGGAGAACCATGTTCCCAGCCCTTCTAAAACTAACCACTTGGCCTTGGGAAAGCCACTTGCTCTCAAGTGTTGTGTTTCTCCGTGGTCCAGCACTGAGAGCGCTCTGGATAAAGTTTCCAGTTTCACCCAGGAATGAATTCTGCATTTTCTCAGAATGGTACTGAGGAAAGACAGCGGGTCTGGGATGCCTAGGAATGTGTTTCCAGTCGTGGCTCTGCCTCCCACAGCTGTGTGCACATCATCTGACCCCGCGGGGCCTCCTGCTTCTCACCTGTGAAACGCCAAAGCTGGACTAGAGGGTCCCAGGGTCCTCGTCAGCTCAAAGGTTCTGTGCCTGGAGCTATTCTATTCATAGAAGAGCTACATATTTATCCCCTGAAAACACTTCAAATATCAACAAGCCATGATTATCAGCCTAAAGAGATAGGAAAGGCAGAAAGTGAACAACAATGGTGAACCCGATGCCACTTACTAAGTTTTAGAATAGAATCCACCCACAAACAGAAACAAATAAAACAAAATGTGAGTGGTGGGGTTGTCAGGCCGGCAGGCTGGAATCAAACTTCAGAATACTTTGGGTAGGACCGAAAGTCGAATGTCTTGTGCTTCAGAACCAGCAGACCCAGTGCTGCCGTCCAGCTGGTGGTGTGGTCCTCAGACTTCTGATGAATAGCGGTATCTCAAAGTTGATGTCTCTGGTTATCTGGAGAACCTAGTGTTGTGCCCCCTGGGACATTTTCTGATTTCTCGAGACGGTCTTGCATGTCCTCCTTCTAGATTAAGTATTTAATTTTATTTAAATGAGAGACTGGGGCAGCAAGCATTATTATAAGTTTCTTAGCACAGTGTGTGGACAGTTTAAGGCGACTGGAAATTACTGCTCTTTGTGCTGTTTGTTGGGCATTTTTTCTCATAAAAATAGATTGTAACAATCATACTTTGTTGTGTAATTAAGAGACTTCTTACATTTATTTTCTATTCAAAATTACTAAACAGATACATAACATTGAAAAAATTGGGGCTGATAATTTGGAAAATAAATAATTAATAAACAAGAGTGTTAAACTATTTATTGGTGCCATATTAGTTAGGTTTGCTTGGTTGCAAACAATTTAATGTGACCGTGAGAGGCAGAAAAAGGACGCATTGAAGGGTCAATCACAGAGTCAGCGAAAGGTATTAGAATGACGAGATGAAGGAATGCCTCTTTTGGACTTTCGGAGTGCAAGATGGGGCTCTGTCTTCCACTGATTTTGGAATTTGTCTCCTAAATTGGAAGTATGTTTGGATACTGAAAAATGAAATATCTATAATATCTTCATCTACTTAATACTATGGATTTATGGATAAATAGGGGTTTTAAAAATATAATAATGAAACACTTAGCCAATGGATTTCTTATCATGATTATTCAGTCTTTATTCTGGTAATAATTGTGCTAATTGCTCTAGATTAATGTTTAATATTCATCTATCCGACCACTGGAAAATGTCTATGCACACAGCATGAATATGTTCCTGGAATGCAGAGATGAGTAAAGGAAGTCAGAGGTGGATCATGCCCTCAAGGAGCTTACCATCTAGTAGGGGAGCCAGGTCTGAAATTCACAGTAACAAGAAAGAATACATGAAGGGACATAAGAGAAGTAAAAATGGCCACCAGGCAGAGAGTAGATCAGTGTTTGCCAGGGCCTGGGGAGTGGGAACAATGGGCAAATGTTGTTCCAAGGGTGCAGATTTTCAGGTATAAGAGGAATAAATTCTGGGGATCTAATGTACAGCATGATGACTATAGTTAACAATACTGTATTATATACTTGAAAGTTATTAAAAGAGTAGATTTTAAAAGTTCTCACCACGCACACACACAAAAAAAGGTAACTATGTGAAGTGATGGATGTATTAATGAATCTTATTGAGGTAGTCGTTTCTCAACACATGTGTATATCAAGTCCTCATGTCGTATACACCTTGCCTTACACAATGTTATGTGTTCATCATATCTCAGTAAGACTGGGTAAAAAAATTGCCACCAGGGCTCATAGGGCAGAGATTACCTTGAGCTGGAGAAATGAAGAGAGGCCATGGCTGCTGGACTTGGGATTTGTCCATGTTGTGATGAGGGAAAGGGCAGACCAAGCGTAGCAGGAAAACCAGGAAAGGCAAAAGTCTAGATACTGCTAGGCTAGGCAGTGTTGGTGGAGACTACTACTGACGACGACAGCAACAACTGTACAACCATCGTGTGTGTGTGTATGTGTGTTCCTTTATAGTCTACGGAGAGCTCCTGGGTACAGAGATGCACAGCATGGTGTAAGTTCAGGGTCTGGAGCTGGAAAGCCTCGGTTCTGATTCTTAGCTCTGCTACTAACTAACTGCATGACCTTGGGGAAGATATTGAACTGTGTTTCCTTTCTGTCATCATCTGAAAAAAAAATTGAGATAATAATAAGACCAACTTTATAGAGTTTTGAAGATTGTGAGCTAATATGTGAAGTGAGGCTTGGCACGTAGACCCTTTCAGCAAAGCTAGCTGAGTTACATCTCACGGTAGCATTGGAAGGTAGGACTGTTGTTAGCCTGCGCACAGGCTTGGAAACTGAGTGCTCAGAGCGTGAAGTGAGTTCCTCAAGGCTACATGGAAAACTAAGGAGATGAGGTCCAAACGCCGTAGCCTTTCTCCCGCATGACGCTGTCATTCAAGTAACAACCGGAATTTAAGGAACATGAGTCGATTAACTGATGTCATACGTGAGTATAAAGAATCTGTATTTGGGGAATTTTCATTCAGATTTCCTGAAATTAAGAGACATACAAAATGCAAAAAAAAAAAAAAGTGTATATAGGGTTAAATAAAAATTGCAGAATTAGCCAGCATAGTAGCTGATACGAATGCACATGAACAATTAACACTCATCGTATGTCACAATGTCATTTTCTCACTGAAACAAAAATGAATTTCCCCCTTTGGTGGAGCATCATCCTTGCCTTACTGTGGAGTATGACATAAATTTTTATATCCTTCAAGCTTTCTTGAAGACAATGTATTGAAAAATGGCATATTTCATTGTGAAAAATCCACTCTTTCCTTTTTATTTCTAGTGACCACATTGAGAACACTACTCTTAAACTTACTCTAAATAATTTACATTTTCTCCCATCTTCATCTTAGGAGTTCTAAAACTTTCGTGAAACCATGCACAATAGGATAAAGGTGACTTCAGCATGCTTGCACGAGGGTTAGGTCGTGTTAGGGAACCACCTCATGCTGTTATTTGGTTCATGAAAACTAATAGCCTTGAGAAATTTAATTTAGAAAGCTACACATTTTGAGTAATATATAGGATAGGTTACTTGACATGTAGGTTATTATTCAATCGAGAGATTTTATATGAAAATTTTGAATTAAATGCTACTGGCAGTTGCTAAAGATTGTATTTTTAATTATTCTATTTTTCACCCAGTGTCTCTTCTTTTGCCATTGACATTTTAGGTTGCTGACAGAATATTCCTTTAGCTCAAATTTGTATTACGATTCTAGGTGATAGAGACACACAGTAGGTACTCAGTAAAGGCCTGTTGTTAAGTAAATGACCTTCTTTACCGTGCTCACTTCGTGGGTTGCTGCTGAAATTATTTTGGCTTCTACTTTGCTTTTTCAAGTATACAAGGGATTTTACTGTGCTTCTCGGCCTCAATGTGATTAATGAGATTTCTAACCATGTTCAAATTGGTGCTATCGAATATCTAGGGTCTGAAACTAGAGCATTGTTGATTGAGTATGCTTATGTCCCCTCTGACTGAGGCCAGACAGAAAAAATAGACCCTCTTAACAGGGCTTAAAGTTTCTGATTGAAGATACTTTGAACTGAACATGAAGGCACAGGATGTGTTACATGAGCTTAAGCAAGTACTTGTTTATGCCCGCGTTTTAACTTAAGAGAAAGGTTTGTATCTAGTTAGAGAGATAGAGAGATATAAAATCTCAAAATCCTTCCAGTGTCTGCCATATTTAAGCTCTCTCTGTAGTGGGGTTTTTAATGTATTTGACTATCTCAGTGTAACGATTTCGTTGGGATTTCTGAAGGCTCAATTTTGTTTTTGGAATAATTAGCCACAATCATATTTGAATTTATTTTAGGTGTCAGTAGTATATGGCACAGATGAAAATATTGCGGACTAGGTCAGAAATTTTGTTTCTTGTGTAAAAGAATGCAAAACTAACTTTTAAAAATGTATTTATTTTCATTGTTTATGTTATTACATTTCCCGCTTTTCTCCCTTTCCTACCTCCACCCCTCCCTAAGTCAATCCCCATATTATTGTCCATGTCCATGGGTTGTGGATAAATGTTTTTTGGGTAATCCCTTCACTGTCTTTCATCTCCTTTCTCCTTTTCAGCAGCTTTCAGTCTGTTTCTTGTAGCTAAGCTTCTGTTACTCTTTTATTGATTAGTTTATCGTGTTCCACATGTAAGTGAGATCATGTGAGGTTTGTCTTCCACTCAGCGGCTTGATTCACTTAGCGTAATGTTCTCCAGATCCATCCATGCTGTTACAAAATGTAAGAGTTTCTTCTTTTTTACTGCTGCATAGTATTCCATTGTGTATATGTACCACAGGATTTTTTATCCACTCATCTGTTGGGCACGTAAGCAGTTCCCAAATCTTGGCTATTGTAAATAGTGCTGCTATAAATGTGGGGGTGTGTATATTTTTTTGTATTGATATGTTGAGATTGTTGGTATGTATTCCCAGAAGTGGAATTGCTGGGTCGAAAGGGAGTTCCATGTTTAATTTTTAAGGGATACCCCATATTGTTTTCCTCAATGGCTGTACCAATCTGCATTCCCACCAACAGTGTGCTAGAGTTCCCTTTTCTCCACATGCTTGCCAACACTTGTTGTTTGTTGATTTATTGATGGTAGCCATTCTGACAAGCATAGGGTAGTATCTCCTTGAGGTTTTAATTTTTTTTCTCTGATAATTATATGTTTTTGATCATGAAGATGTGAGCTATGAGTAGGCAAACCAATGATGAAGTCTTAGGAGAAGAACCTACGTCATACTTTATTGAATCATTTTTGTCATATCTCTACGTGAGAGACAAAGCTGTATCACCCTGATCTTATATTGTGAGAACGGTCAGCAGAAACTGGAGAGACTGACACTCTTGTCCAGGTAGCTTGCACAAGCCCTCATTTAACTCTCAGTAATACCTGTGTTTTTAAATGGTTCTCTAAGTGCAATAGAGAATGAAGTCACATCCATTCACTTAAAATACATTCTTCTCTTTACAGGAAGTGGTAGCTCTCTTATTAACATGCATACAGGAGTGCCGTGCATATTTTTATGTTTTGAAATTATTTTTAACTCCTGTGACTGTCTGTTATTCTAAGCTGACCAGATCATTTTTTAAGTTCCTGTATTCAAATGTGTTCATATTTTTTCTAAAGTTTGTGTTGTTTGAGAAAGTATGGCACATAACCTCAATTCTAGCATCAAATCCGATGAAAATATTCTGTGACGTTTGTTGTGGGTCTGCCCACATTGTTGCTATCCTGCTGATTATTGCGTTTTGTGTACTGTTTCTCTCAGAGTATGCAGGCTTTGGACAGGGGTATATCCAAACCATTTTACTCCACCCTTACAGTGTTGACAGAAATATTTTCAGGAATAAAATTAAAATCATTACTAATTAGCAGATAGTAAACCAGGATTCTTCTCTAGATCTCCAAAGCCTTTCTCTGCCTTAGAGGAAATAAAGTGAGGGAAGACACTGTTTCATTTATCAGTTATTCAGCGAATATTTATGAAGCATTTGCAGTGGGTGGATGCGGCTGAGAACCACAGTGGTGAAAGGATAGGTGCAGCCTTTGCTTTCAGAGGCAGCATGGAACTGCAGGAAGAGCACTGAGCTGTGAGTCCTGGCACTTGCATCCCAGGTCTAGTGCAATCATGAACTAGCTGCATAATTTTGGCAGATGTGTATGTCCAAGACTTTGGTTGCCTTATTCATAAAGTTAGCGATTACACCAGCTCTAGCATTTTATTGTCTTGCAACTTGGTTTCTTCCAATTTTGACCTCTGAAAATTATTTTAAAAGCATGTCATCATTTTATAATTTGATTATTTCATTTACTATTTGACACTGAAGTACTTAAGATCCTATTTTTTTCTCCAAACTCCAATACACACACATGAAGGCACACACATGCACGCGTGCATGTTTTGAAGATGTGTAGTGCTTATCTTAAGGGCAAAATTTGGCCATACTCTGTAAATGTGTTCAGAAAACAATATAACACAGATACTGAAGGCAGCTTGTTTTTTACTTGTAGCTAAACATGACATTCAAATGTTAATTGGATGAATAAATCTTGTTCATTTTACAGACATGGAAATGTCAATGGAATAAAACTATTTATCACAAGATAATGGTCGCCTGCTGCCAGATAAATGCCAAGATGAAGATACTTATTGAAAATGTATCAAAATATTCTATTGCTATTTATTGAAAATAAAGGTTGAGGAAAAGTTCAACTTTTCAGGTCAAACATGAGAAATGCCCTGCCTGTGGTATCAGTGTATTACTATATCAGACTTAATGCGTGTGGTATAGAAACATGGGGAAATGGGAAGAAATAATGGTCTACAAAGGAACCTTTCAGCTCTGCAGTATGAGCATTACTGGAACAGTGCAGTGGGGGCTGGGGGCGACTCCTAATATTTATTTAGCTCTTATTAGGTGTCTGACACAGACCTGAGTGTATTCACTAATGTAAGCCTCATGAGAAAGAGATTTGAAAAGAATTACTGTCCTCGTTTTACAGGGACAGTTAAAAGCAAAATACCTTGCAGTCATGTAGAGAATAAGTGCGAACACTCAGTTCAGTCCGGGCTCCAAACCTTCCTCTTACCCACCACATCTCTAATTATACGCTGTAAGTCTGAATGCAATGCATTTTAGTTTTGTGGTGTTTTGGTAGATTATTTCCCCAAGTTCTGTTGCATTTGGTAGCCAAATATTTCTTTATATCTAATGATTTAATAACTGATGAATTTTCTTTCATTGATATTGTCCCCTTGCCTAAGGAAAACAGCATACCCTCATGTGTAAGTCTTGAGGACCTGATGGTGTCAGCACTGAAGTCTAGCAGTGTGTAGTTAGAGGTTTTTAGATTAACTTCCTGCTTTCTTTTCTGAGCTTAGACATCAATTTTTCCATTTTACTTATCTTCTGCCATAGTGATCTTCATGAAATATATTTATTTGAGTGTTTAAGAATATAGATGAATAATTGAAGATGTTTAAACAAAAAAAAAGGGGGAGTTATTGTTCACTAATGCTTTTACTCATCTCTTCATGCCAGTCCCTTCTCAGGTCCCTTCACCCCTAACATCACTGTCCCCCTGCCACGAACACTGGGTATCTGCGTCCCCCTCCTCTGGACTGTCAGAGAACTGCAGTTTGTCTCTGGGAGCAACCACTTTCTTTCTACCCACTCTTTTAGTTACTGACTTACAATTGATACACTTGTCGTAGTTTCCCTAGTAATAAGGCAGGCTTCTTGCTCGGATAAGTTGTGTGTGTTCCTTCTCTCTATTACCTATGATATCCAACAAAGTGATGAGAACATTATAGATACTCAGCCAATGAGAGTGAAAGAAACATGTGCATGTTCTCTGATTTTAAGAACTGCAGGAAGTGGTAAGATTTCAGAGGTATCCATAGTGCACTCTTCTGAATTTGGGAGCCTATCTAGCTGGTCCTTTACCTATGCTTATATCTATTAGTTCTCTCTAAAACACATTTGGATTTTATTGGTTTTGTAAATAGAGGCATTGAATGAGCTGATAATTTAACTATTAGACAGTAACAAAGGAGAGAGACTTGAATATTTAAATGTCCCTCAGGAACAAAATAGTAATTCATGTAACACTCTTTTGATATGTAGACAGTATGTGAACTAGTAAGGATTTTTTTTAAGTCATAATATTCTTTTGATAGGTTTAGGTAGACACACAGCACCACTGCATCACATGTTACTAACTGAGTCTTTACCATGACTTTCACAGATGGAAGACCTTTATCTCTGAAGGATATGTGGGAAGGAGTCGGTGACTGCTATAAGACGCGGCTGCAGCAGGGGCCCTGGGACACTATTACCCAGCAGGTTGGACAGTATTTTCATTTTATTATGTGTGACCCTTTCCCTCTGCTCACTTTTTCATCCAGTTCTCTTTTTCTTATCTCACTCTTCTACATACTTACAAATTCCGATTCGAAGACAGTTTCCTTAAAAAAAAAATACCTTCCCAGACCCAGGCTTGGGTTAGCTTCCCTGTTATCAGCTCTCATAACAATTTGTAATGTTTTTCATAGTGCTTATCACATTTTAAATTATATATTTGGATATTTAAAAAATATAATGTCTGCCTCTACATTGTGCTGCATGCTGTCATATGGACAGACCCTGTCTGCTTTACTCTTCATTGTACGCCCAGCACCAGCACAGTTCTTAAAATATAGTAGATGCTCAATAAAAATGTATTAAATAAATGAGAATAGAGACTAAGTTGGCATACACAGTAAAAATAGGTGATTTGGCTGGTGTCACCTCTGACATTTAAAAGTTTTACTTGTAGGAGTATTTGCAAA
>VMDR010016560.1:0-21054 GCA_007922815.1 Macrotus californicus
AGTAACAATTCTACATCGCCACAAATAGAATATGAACCATAGAGAACATTATAGCAATGCTAAACTTACAAAATTTAATAGTGCAACTATGTCTGTATAAAGAATGTTCTTCTTTTTTAATCCTCACCCAAGGATATGTTTTACTGATTTCAGAGAAGAAAGGCAGGTGGTGAGGGGTGGAGGGAGAGGGGGAGGAGGGGGGGGAAAGAGAGAGAGAGAGAGAGAGAGAGAGAGAGAGAGAGAAACATCAACATGAAAAAGAAACACTGATCATTTGCCTCCTGTACTCACCCTGTCTGGGGATTGAACCAACCACGTAGGTATATGCCCTGACTGGGACCAAACCCGTAACCTTTTGGTAGACGGGACAACACTCCAATCAACTAAGCCACCCAGCCAAGGCAAGGACATTCTTGTTCGTAGGAAATATAATACAAAATGTATTTAATAAACTCAAATGGCTCCGAACAAATAATGTATGTATGTTTATATACAGATATGAAAATACTGAAAAAAGAATAAGATACAGTAAAAGTGGCACTATTATTAAGAGTTATTAAGAGTTCTCTAAACCAAAGGTCCCTGGCATCCAGGCTGCAGACCTGTACCCTGGTTCAGGTCTGTTAGAAATCAGGCCACACAGCAGAAGGTGAGTTTGAATGTAATGAGTTTGAATCATCCAGAAACCATTCCTCAAACCCTGAGTCTGTGGAAAAACTGTCTTCCACAAAACTGGTCCCTAGTGCCAAAAAGGTTGGGGACTGCTGCTCTACACTACTGTTGCAACTTTACAGCAAAACCAAAATCCCTTCTACAACGATATACTACAAAACTAGTTGACGAGGTATCCTTCACAAACCTCAGAATAGAAGAAAGAAAAACCACCGTCCTGGCCCGTGTGGCTCGACTGTGTGTCGTCCCACAAACTGAAAAGGTCAAGGGTTCGATTCCCAGTCAAGGCACATGCATGGGTTGCAGGTTTGGTCCTCAGTCGATGCAAGAGGCAAATGATAGGTGTTTCTCTCTCAAATCGATGATTCTCTCCCTCCCTTCCCTTCTCTCTAAAATCAATTAACAAAAAAAGAAAAGAAAGAAAAGGAAAACCACCAACACATACAAGATCTATCAAGTATCAATTTGTCCATGCAAAATAAGCAGAGGCAAGCACTGGGTGTCTCACTAATCTAAGAACACAGAAATCCCAAGTGGTTAAGAGGTATTCACCAAAAAGTAGGTCATTTGAGAACAGCAGATGACACTGTAGGGTTTCGACAACTCTAACAGTAACCTAAGTACTGGGACTGCTGAAAGGTCTCAAAAGGGGTAGTTACCATGATAAATTCTTGAAACTAACCAGCTAAGGCATCAAGAGAAGCTACTAGGGATAGAATCAGAATTGAGCCACATAGAAAAGGAAAAAAAAAAATCTACACTGAGGGAAGAGAGCAGAGCGAGGAAATCTCACAAAGCAAGTCAACCTAATCACAGAAAAGAAACATTCTGATATTGGGAAAGCCACTCTGATCCATGTTGCTGTCTAAAAGTCCAAGAAAACTCATTTCAACAAAAATGAGCAACAAAAAAAGAAAGGTGAAATTCCAAACAAAGTTATTGCAAGAGGAAAAAAAAACAAGGAGCAGGATAATACCCCTAAAATCAATAAAAGCATGCCCCAAAAAAGTGCCCAGAGTACAGAGAAAAACTGCTATCTTCTGTTTCTAAACATACTGAAAGATACTGAGCATGAAGAAAATGATACAAGACATAAAAGAATAACACGTGTCTAGGTTTTTCTAATTCAGAAGTAAAAATGAAGACGATACTAGAAGAAACACAAAATTAAACTTTTAAGAGTTTAATATCTCAAGAGAAATATGAAAGGTGAAAGGGGAAAATAAAGTAAAAAGAAATATTAAAGAAAGAGAAATGAAAAGAAGGAATGGGAGATAAAGAAGTTTTAAAATATTTATTTTGCAAGAGAGGAAGGGAGGGAGAAAGAGAGAGAGAAACATCCATGTGAGAGAAAAATACCGATCAGCTGCCTCTCGTATGTGCCCCAACAGGGACCAAACCATACTGCAGGCATGTTCCCCAACTAAGAATCGAACCAGTGCCCTTTCACTTTGCAGGCTGACACCCAACCAACTGAGCCACACTGGTCAGGGCAGGAAGCATTAAATACTGAACAATGGCAAAAGCCAACCCAACCTGAACCTGTGGAGAGTACAAACCTCTTATGGGGGGAAAAAAAGACAGAAAGGGAACAACAACACAAATGCTTAAAACTAAAATTCAAGAAAAATGTCTGGAAAGGAAATAAAATAATGTTAAATATGTGAAAAATCACAGCATATACTTGAGAATATCAACTCGTAACAACCCACACTGCACATTTCCTAGTAAAAGATTTGGATTCAAAAACAAAATTATTTGTTGGGTATTAGGCAGAACTGGCAAAAGAGTTATATGAGAAATTCTTATATAAAATATATCAATAAATTTGTCAAAAGTTTTGTGAAAAAAGAAAATAAAGTAACATTTAAGATCCTCAAGTAAAGAAAATACAAGCCTAGAATCTATTGCCAACAACATGACTTTACACTCAAGTAAAGGACAATGTTTCCAGCACCAAAGTACATAGGAAGTATTATTCCTATGATTCTTTTCCTAGGAAATCAACCAAAATGACTAGACTTGAGGCACTGACATACATATTAATGGTGACTATTAAGCATATACTTACTTTAGAAATAAAACTACATGTCTTGAAGAGAGAACGTACAGTATACAATGCATACATGAACAAAGTATAGAGACACAGTACTAATTTAAAAGGAGGGGCTAGGGAATCTCTAACTTCCAGATGGTCGGACGGCTGAGTCAGGTGCCATGAGTACCAAAGCTGTATCCTGAAGCAGGGGATGAACCTATTTGGCTACCACAACATAATTTTCCACCTGAAGGCCACCTCTATCAAGTAAAATTTGCTTTTAAGGCTCTTAAGGTGGCCTTGTATTAAGGCTGTCATAGGGAAAACCATGCACAAAGAAGCAGAGAACAAATTACTGATCTCCAGCAGAGTGACTCATTTTATTCTAGATAACCAAAAACAGTGGCTATGTATTGGAATAATGGAATGACAGCTAGCAACGGTTCCCAGGTACAGGGAAGCATTATGAGAGGGCAAGCAGTAAAAGCAGGTATGACTATACGATCCCTAATACGTAAAAGGATTATAGACACTTCCCACATCCACACACCAAGTTGTTGAATATTTTTCATCAATACTGATAAAGACAAAGGCCCTCAGTATACAAGTGTTATTATCCTGCATGCTACTGTTACGGGTTTAAAAGCTAAATCAACTGAACCAAGCAGTCTCCTTGAAATAAGTGTGTGCCCAAAATATTTGATTAGACATTTTTCTATCAACCGACTTCTAGGTCAAATTGAAAATCCTAAATCCAGAAAATTCTTACAGAAACAGAAATTAATACACACCTTGCTCCTCCAGCAGAGAATTTAAATATTTGTATTTAGTATGTCAAATTCTGATGCCAATGACCAAGATATTTTATAAAAATAAACCAACATTTACGAAGGCACCTGGAATAAAAAAGGAGCCTCTCCTACTGCTTTTTACAATGTTAGGGGCTGTGCTCACGAGAAATCAAAGTTAGAAGGGGGAAAGCATGATATGGTGTTACGTACGTAAAGGGGGATAAAAACAAATGAGTGATTTGGGGATATTCATTCTAATTTTATCATCTCCAGTTATCAGGAAATCAGGAGTCTCAGTGTGGAGGTGATAAACATGTGAAATAAAAGTAGTCCTGAATTTGAACTATCAGCATTAATTCATTTTTTCATAGCTTTGTCCTTTGAGGAGACAAATGAGCAATTACCACCCCAGTAATAATAAACATCATCAGTTAGCAGATTGAGGGCTCTATATAATTTCCCACTAAAAGATGCCAGAGTTCCTTAGAGCAATGGCTGGTTCCACATACAATGCAGGAGCTATACAAGGTAAGTCTGGAATACCCTACCATACCAGTTTATGAAAAAATTATCCAAGATTTATTAGGACCAAGTCAAAAAGCACTGAGAAACCATGAATTGGGAGTCACAGGGATGTCATATACAGTATAGGGAATAGTCAATTTTATAATTATGTACAGTGACAGATGGTTACTAAACTTACTGTGGTGGTCACTTTGCTAAGTATAACAATGTTTAATCACTATGTTGTACACTTGAAACTAATATTATTCTATATCAACTATAATTTTTAAAGTTAAGGAAAAAAACACTCAGGAGCCAACTTGAAAACACTTGGACTGGCCAAAAATGGAATAATCTGAACTTCAAAAAAGACAGTAACTAGAAATAACTGAAACAGATCAAATTTAATTTTTTTTTAAGATTTTATTTATTCATTTTTAAAGAGAGAGGAAGAGAAGGAGAGAGAGGGAGAGAAACATCAATGTGTGGTTGTCTCTCATGCATACTGGGGACCCGGCCCGCAACCCAGGCATGTGCCCTGACCAGGAATCGAACCCACGATCCTCCGGTTCACAGCCCATGCTCAATCCACTGAGCAACATAAGCCAGGGCTGAAACAGATCAAATTTAAATTCATAAATTCAAAATGATTTTTAAAACTACTAATTGTTCACCTTTGGAAAATGATAGGTAACTTTTTAAAACTGATAAATATGCTCTTCAAATGTGTGATGGTCATGAAAAACAAGTAAAAACTGAAAAACTTTGACAGATCAAGAGAGACTAAGGAGACAACTAATTGGAATGAATGGATCCTGGAACAGAAAAGGGGCTTTAGTTTAAGAAGCAGTGACACCCAAATAAAGTCTATGATTGAGTTAATGATACTGCATCAACGTCATTATCTTAGGCTTAACGACCAGCTGGGCAAGACAGAGGGGAGCAAACTGCAATCTGGAACCTGATTTTGTACAGTGTGCCTGCTAAGAAAGGTTTCAACATTTTTATAGTTTTGTTAAACAACAAAAAAGAACATACAACAGAGATGACGTGTGGACTACAGAGCATAAAATAAGTGCTATATGACCCTTTATAAAAAGTTTGCCAACACCTGACGTAAAATATTACATTAAGGGAAACGGTGTGAAAGTTAGAGATCGCTCTGTATCATTTTCCAACATTTTGGCAAATCCTAAAATTATACCAAAACAATTTTCCTAAAGAAGGAAACAATGACATAGAGAACAAAAAAAAATAACAGAAAAAAATCAAAGAAACCAAAACTTGGCCCTTGGGGAGGGTGTAGTCAACAAAACTGACATGTTACAAAACTTTAGCTAGAACAACAAGGAAAACTCAAGTAATGAGAAGATTGAAGTTATTAAAATTAGGAATAAAAAACATAAAATTAGGAATGAAACAGGACTGCCACAACTGATTTTAGAGGAATAAAAAGGATTATAAGAGAACACCATGAACAAATGTGTGCCACCAAAGTAGATAACTTAGAAAAAAGTCAACAAAGACACAAACTACTGAAATTGACTCAAGGAAAATTTAAACTCTGTAACAAATGGTTGAATTAGTCATCAAAAAACTCACATAAAGACCAGACCCAGATGGCTTCACTGTTAAATTCTACCAAATAACAAAAGAATCAACACCAATTACCAATTCTTTACAAATTTACCCAAAACACAGAGAAGGGAACACTTCCTAACTCATCCTATCAAACATTACACTGATGCCAAACACAAAGACATCACAGGAAAAGACAACCACAGAAAAGTATCTCATCAATACAGGTGAAAAATCCTGCCCTGGCTGGTGTGGCTCAGTGGGCTGAGCATTGGCCTACAAACTAAAAGGTCACCAGTTTGATTCCCAGTCAGGGCACATGCCTGGGTTGCAGGCTAGGTCCCCAGTTAGGTGTGTCCGAGGGGTAACCACACATTGTTGTTTCCCTCCCTCTCTTTCCCTCCCCTCTTCTCCCCTCTCTAGAAATAAATAAATAAAATCTTAAAAGAAATACTCCAAGCCCTTGGGCAGGGAAGGGCGGGGGGAGCTCAAACGGTTAGAGTAGGAGTCTCCAACCACGGACTGGGCCCAGAAGGGAAACTCAACTGAGCTCTGCCTCCAGTTTCCACCCCAACCCTCTCCACAGAGGGCAAGGCAAAGCTCACATAAGCTCCACCCCTCGATTCCACAAAACCAGTCCCCTGGGGCCAAAAAGGATGGGGACTGCTTGGGTTTCAGCACCCATACAATTTGCCAAGTTTGCGGGTTCCATCCCCGGTCAGGACACATAACCAATGAATGCATCAATAAGCAGAACAACAAATCGATGTCTCTCTCTGCCCCCCTTCTCTCTCTCCTCCCTCTACCCTCTCTAAAAGTCAATAAACTTTTTAAAATTGTAAAAAAAAAATCCTCCTCAGAATCCTAGCAAATCAGCAACATACAAAATGATTTCTACACCATGACCAAGTGAGGTTTATATCCCAGAAATACAAGGTTAACACCTCAAAATAAAACAATATACATATAAAGTAGAACAGATAAAAACCACATGATCATTTAAAGAAACACAGAAAAACCACATGATAAGGTCCAACATCCTTTCATGATAAAAACTCAGTAAATTAGAAATAGAAGGGGACTTTCTCAACCTAATAAAGGAAACTACAAAAAACCCACTGGTTGGTGTGGTTCAGTGGACTGAACGCCAGTCTGTGAACCAAAAAGTCACCTGTTTGATTCCCAGTCAGGGCACATGCCTGAGTTGCTGGCCAGGTTCCCAGTTGGGGGCAAGAAAGAGGCAACCACACATCGATGTTTCTCTCCCTTTCTCCCATCCTTCCCCTCTCTCTAAAAATAAAGTCTTAAAAAAAAAGAAATCCACAGCTAATGTCATACTTAATGGTGAAAGATGACTGAAAACTTTACCCCTAAGACCAAGAACAAAACAAGGATGACTGTTCCTGCCTCCCGTACTGGAGGGTCTAACTAAAGCAATTATCTAAAGCCCTTAAGCAATTAGGCAAGGGAAGTAGAATATATGCATAAACTGATTTTTTGTGGCTTTAAAATAGAAAATATCCAAATATGCACACCTTTGCAATACACATGCAAACTTGAGCAAAATATATTACAAGTGTATACAGAATAGGGCCAACAGCAATCTGGAAAACAACCATCATGATATTATTCACCCCTGAAGCATTCTCTTTCTAAGAGATAAAAAGTTCCTATTATAGAAATTACTAAATCACAAAGTAGAGCTTCTATTTTACTACTGGGAAGGATCTTAGAGGTAAGTGATCCTCTAAGTTCAACTCTGTACTGCACCCTCAAGTACCTTACTCATGCTTTTATGCTGGGTGTTGCTGGCACAGGCCCCTTGACTACCACGTGTGCAATGTCCACAGTATCAATCATGCAACCTCTCAGTAAGGGAAGAAGCTATTTTTACAGTCCAAGAATGCAGCAAAGAGGGTCTAGGCTAGTGTGGTTGTCATTAGAATGAAGGGACGGAAAGGGAGATGATTGTTATGTGTCATTTTGTACTTGAAAGACTGAGGAAAGTGACCACAACATGTGCAAACTGGGAGAACACAGTCTACATTACAGTATGGGAAAGCTGCATGAGTCTGAAGAGAAAAGAAGTAGTACACAGAAATGAGAGCCGGGGGGGCAAGGTGCAAGCAGTACACAAAGACAACCACCAGAACCCTGAAGCAGGCAGGATGTCTGCACCAAGGAAAAAAATTAAACCAGCAGAACTTTCTGGGATGAGGAGGATGTTCTGTATCTTGACAGGGGACTAGGTTACACAGGTATATGCAATCAACAAAAAAATGATCTCATACACTTAAAACATACCTGTATGTGAATTTCACCTTAAAGAAAGAGACCTAGACAAATCCTAAACTCAGTGATATGTATGCTAAAGTGTTTAAGATAGGGTATGTTGATGTCTTTAATTTACTGTGAAATGCATCAAAAATAAGATGGCATAATGGATAGCTCTAGTCAGATGTGATAAAGCAAATACAGCCAAAAGGTAAGAGTGAAGTATATGGGTGCTCAGGGTACAACTCTCAACTTTTCTTTGTATCTGAACACTTTCGTAATAAAATGTTAGAGGAGAAAAATTCAAGAAATCAAAAGAAGCCATGGGGAAGGTCAAAAAGAAAATGCGAAGGGAAAGGAGGGGAAAGAAACAGATGTTCAGGAGACAAAAGGGGAAAAGTCGAAGAAAGTAAATCATAGACCAGTTGTGAACACATTCACTCACCGTATGATGTATATTAGAAGAATGTTCCTGATACAAGACATTTCAGACAGAAAATTCAGCATATAGCTATAATATCTTTCTGATAAAAAGGTGCAGGACCAATTAAAAGTAATGGAGAGGCTCTGGCTAGCGTGGCTCAGTGGATTGAGCACCAGCCTGCGAACCAAAGGGTCACCTGTTGGATTCCTGGTCAGGGCACATGCCTGGGTTGCAGGCCAGGTCCCCATCAGGGAGAGTACAAGAGGCAACCACACACTGATGTTTCTCTCCCTTTTTTTCTCTCTCTTCCCCTCTCTAAAGATAAATAAAATCTTTAAAAAAAAAAGTAATGGAGAAGGTAGGTAAACAGCCACAAATAATAGCACTAAAGGCAACAACATTTAAACTTGAAAACTGCCTGCGCTTCCTAAATATGCACAAGTCACAGAAACAAAGCTTCTCCTGACTCTATTACAATATAAAATATTAACAAAAAAACCTCAAGCTGACACTTTCACTAATGATTGTAAGCAGAATACTTATAACATTTTGCTATAGGTGGGGCTCCTACATATTTCTGTATGTTTATTTTGATACTGTTTCACCCACACATTTCTAACTGTAAAGTCACTATTCATTACCATATGTAAGATAAATATCAATTACTAATTTATTCAGACTTTTAAAAAAAGAATTTATTTATTTAATTTTAGAGAGAGGGGAAGGGAGGGAGAAAGAGAGAGAGAGAAACATTGACATGTGAGAGATACACCAATCAGCTGCTTCTCACACTCCCACAACCCGTAACGGAGGCAGGTGCACTGACTGGGAGTCGAACCACTGACCTTATGGTTCATAAGCCAGGATTCAATTCACTGAGCCACACAGCCAGGGCCATACTTAGCTTAAGCTTAAATATTATACCTCAAAATATTCTTTGCATTTCTCTTCAGTGATATTACCTGTTTTATTCCTGAAAGGGTACAGACCATCTAGACATAACTTCTGAAAGCACAGCTGATGCACTTAACAGCTGTTCAACAAGTACAGTTTTGCAGCACTAGCATAGCATATTAATGAAATACAAAACATTTTAAATTACAACTTTAAATATTTTTACTTTTGCCAACTATCCTAATCAAGAAAAAAAATTAAGTCTTAGATAAACAAATTACCAAACATAAATTAGAGCATGATGGGAAAGTTGCCAGGCTGAGCTCTAGGAACTGAGGTCTATGCAACTTGTGAAATCAAAGGAATAAGCAGAACCAACTGGTAATTCAAAGTCAAAGGAGGTTAAGGCACCCTCCCTACAACAAACATTAATGACATCTACCACACAACTATCCAAGTCGAAAAAAAAAGTCTTGCCAAGTAAAGCAGCGTTACTAACCCCTTCCTCTGGATCTCTCTCTCATTCACTTGGCTTATACTGAGCTAAGACACTTTCATAATAACGTGCTGACAGCTTTTTATGGTAAACCCACCACATGTTTTTTGTCACTCAGGAAGTTTAGAAAATATGATGAAGTAGGATTATTTTAAGTCATCCATATGCTCATCACCCAAAGATAAACAACATTAACACAGTCTACCTTTTTTCTTAAGAGTTGTGCTATACTCTAAGTATAATTTTGCATCCTTTCGCAGTTGATCAGACACCTGGCATTTCCCACCATAATTTCAAATATTATCGTAGTCACTTCATATCTTATGTGAAATATACAATAAGAGTAATGGTTACCACTTTTTCATCACAGTTTATGCAAGTTCTAATTCCTTAGAACAACTTTCTGCAAAGAATACACCATTTTAAATGTTTAAAAACTAAAGTATTTCTCTTGCCACATGATACTAGAGAAACACCACTTTATAAAATTCATCAATCACTACCAGTATACAGGACAAACCTATATTCTGTTCATTAAGATATAATGCATTAAAAACAGATCATCACTTCTTGCATGTGCCCTGACCTCTACAACCTTGGTGTATGGGGACCACGCTCTAACTACTAAGCAACATGGCCAGGGCTAAAGCCTCCCCTTTAAGGCTTTTTCTTAGGATATATTTCCCAGAATGGGACTAATGGATAAACGAACATGAACAATTTCACTAATGCATAATACTGTTTTGAGAAATTCTCACATTCTTTTATAAAAAAGAAAAATTAGTAACCTAAGGGCAGTTGTTTCCTCTAATTAGATAAAATGAGCCATCCCCAAAAGGCCCATGGAAAACCTATTAATAACAACCCTTAGAAGGAAGGGAGTCCTTCCTCCTCCAGTCTAGACACTTTGATTCTCTGGAAATCAGTGTAAGGACTTTATTTGGGCGGGAGAGAAAGACAGCTTACATTCCCAACATTTCATTTGGCTCTCCTTCAAAAGACCACACATTTAAACCTTAGTGATCTGATAAAAAAATAAAATAAAATATCTTTGTTTTAATTTATATTTCTTGGATTATTAGCAGGGTTGCACCTATGATTACTCATAACTTGTATTTCTTCTTGGATAAGAGGCCATTCATCAACCTTAAGCATTTATCTATAAAGGGAGAGCCTAGTCAAAAAAGTCCAAGTTTTCCCAACAGTCTTTCTTGATCAGTTATGAATAAATACTTATCAAGGTGAGTACATTTAGGAGCAAGCAGTGAATAACAGAGATGTATGTCTGTTGATAGCAGCAAAATACAAGGCTAACCTTGCATTTAAAAATATAATGCAACCATTAAGTACAGTCCACTCCCTGTGTCCCTTAATATCAACAGGGCACTTGGGTATACATAATTGTAATTAGCTACCAAAGTACAGTCAAATCATCAATCTGAAATTATAATGGACTGCATAGGTTTGTTTACTCACTCCACACTGCCTCTGAAAAAAGGTTTACCAATCTAATGAATAACATGTATAAAATGCCTAATTTCATAACATGTACTGTGCTTAGCATTTTACATGGATTGTCACACATCATTTAAAATAATAATATAAATAAATTGAGGAGGGACTACTCAACACTAATTATTTTCTATAAATGAATCTTGTTAATGAAGACATTCTAAGATTAAAGCACTCTTTCCAGGTAACAATGTTTGAAAGTTCTGGAAGTCTCTTATAATTCAGATACACCTCTCCTTCAGAGTAGTATTTCTCTGTATACTTTGGATTTTCATATTACATTCCAGGGATACAGATTCATACTGTAATAAAGAAAAAAAAGATGGCCCAGATGCTAACAGGTAGCAAGAAAAAGCTCAGGATTAAATAGTTAAGGAACAACATTCAACTGCACCTGAATCAATAATATTTCCTCTTTCCTATTATATACTATCTACATTTTAAAAATAACATTTAAAATTCTGAGGTGTCCTACAAAGGCCAACACTACAGCATGATGCATCCCCTAAACTTCCGTAACTCTAAAACGGCAAACTTACCTGTACCACTTGTTTCTGTACTTGTGCTGCCTGTGCTCCTGCAATCTGTGTTTTATCCCGAGCACCTCGGGAACGGTCATTGCTCACCGAAGTCATCATACACAGTATATACAAAATAACGTATGTACAATATAGAAAATCTGCAAGAAAGCAGGCATGGTGAGTAAAACTTGCAAATCACACTAAAAAGGCAAGGATAAAATATAGGGATAAGGAGTAAACATGAGATCAATCAAATGTTCTCAAGAATACAAATTCAAGAAAACAACCCTTTAGGATTTTAGATTTTCCTGGCACCTCTTACGCCAATTTTACTAACAAAATCTAAAAGTCTAAGGTTTACAAGTATAGCAATACTAAGCAAAAATCTCAAATACCATGAATTTTAACCAGCAATTATTTTATCACTATACAGGGTGGTGCAAAAGTAGGTTTACAGTTGTTCTTATGGAAAATAATACAATAATTAACAAATACCAGAATAAACTGTTTCACATACAGCTGTAAACCTACTTTTGTCCCACTCTGGTCATAGTTACTACTTCATGTAGTTTTATCTACTCTTCTCAATTGCAATTGGTATTTGAACCCACAGACAAAAATTGCATCCAGCCAAGATTTTACCTGGCAATAATCCAATTCAAAATGTGACGTCCAGGAGTAAGCTATACCTAAAGGCAAAAGCCACTTATAAAAAATAAATCTTCCAAGGAAACAAAACAATTGGCATATATTTTTACTTTATTTATTCAACAAATATTTACTTAATAATTGTTACTTGTCAGGCATATAACTAAATATAATATGTCATCAAAACATGATTATAACAATGAAATACCACTTCATACTCATTAAAGTGGCTACTATAATAAAAAGAAATAAAAAAATAGAAAATAACAATTTTGGCAAGGATGCAGAGAAACTGGAACCCCTGTATACTGCTGGTAGGAACGTAAGATGGTGCAGCCACAATAGAAAATATGGCAGTTACTCAAAACAAAATTTTTTAAATAGAATTACCTATGATTCAGTAATTCTACTTCCAGTAATACCCCCAAAAATTGAAAGCAGGATCTTGAAGAAATATTTGTACACCCATGTTCATAGCAGCATTATTCACAATAGCTAAAAAGTGGAAGCCACCCAAGTTTCTCTCAACAGATGAATGAATAAGCAAATCTGGTATATACATACAACGAACTATTTATTATTGTCCTAAAAAGGATGGGAATTCTGACACATGCTACAGCATGGATGAACCTTGAGGACATTATACTAAATGAAATAAGCCAGTCAGAGAGAAGAAAATTACTGTATGACTACTTATATAAGTTATCTAGAATAGTCAGATTCATAGGCAAAGTTGAACGGTGATTACCAGGGGTTAGGAGTAAGGGAGAATGGAGAGTTATTGTTTAATGACTTCATGTTATGTATATTTTACTATAATTTAAAAAACAGTGCAGCGACACCTCGGTTTAATTTCCAACCTAGAATTCTACACTCAGCAAAGATACCAATCAATGTAATGAAGAAACAAGTTTAGTTCACATATGCAATATTTCAAACTCAAGAAACTCTTGGAAGAAACAAAACAGAAACAAAAGAGCAAACCAAGAAGCAGCTATTGACAGTTAACACCATGAATTAGCTACCAATCTATTCACAACATACTACCATACTGTCCTCCTCTGGTAAAGAAGGCAAAAAACTAAACACTCAATTCCTCAGCCTCCCTTTTAACTTGGGACAGCCATGGGCCACTTTTCTCAAAAACAATCTAAATGCTCACAGCACCTTTAAACACAGTCCTCCAAAAGTGGAAGTAAACCTAAGGTCCTTCAAAGAGTCAATAATCTGTAGCATAGCCATACAACTGAAAATTATTCAGCAATAAAAAGAAATCACAGGCTGCAAACCAAAGGGTCACCGGTTCCATTCCCAGTCAAGGCACATGCCTGGGTTTCAGGCTAGGTCTCCAGTGGGGGCCACATGAGAAGCAACTACACATTTATGTGTCTCTCCTTCTCTCCCTGCCTTCCCCTCTCTCTAGAAATAAATAAATAATCTTAAAAAAAAAAATCAACTGATGCACGCAACATGAATGAATTTCAAATAGATTATCCTTAGTAAAAAAAGTCAGACTCAAAAGGATGTGTACTGTACGATTCAATTTATGACATTCTGGAAAAGACAGAATGTCATACAGAGACAGAAAACAGATCAGTGGATAACAAGGGAATCCAACAGAGGAGAGGAGGCTCCCACAAATGACAGCTGAAAAAAGGTCAAGGTGAGAGCTGAGCAGCAGGCCTTAGCAGGGGTGTCAAACTCATTTTCACCAGGGGCCATATCAGCTTTGCAGTTGCCTTCAAAGGACCAAATGTAATTTTAGGACTGTAGAAATGTAACTACTCCTTAACAGTTAAGCAAGAGCTCAGCGCTGCCTCTGGGTAGAAACAAGGTGGAGGACCGGATTCGCCCGTGGGCCCTGTGTTTGCCACCTGTGCCTTAGGGCAACCAAATCTAATCAGAGCAGGAGGACAAGAGAAGGCTAGCAAAGAGATACCTCCAAGAAAATGTTTTTGATCATCCTAAGAAATTGCACATATGAAATAAAGCATAGATGTTAATCAATGATGACTACATAGAAATCTAAGCAACTATAAAAAAAAAAACTAAGTCCAAAAAAAGGCAACATAGCTCAACATAACATTTACATGGTTATAATACTGATCTGACCAAAAATTATTATATAACACAGGGAGAATAGAAGAGGAGAAATTATAAATATAAACTGAGAAGCCAGGGAAGGAGAGGGAAAACATCAATAGCAGAAGAAATACTCAAGAGTTTATTGAAAGTAACTGCCTCTAGAGAATGAGATCCAGGAATGAGAGCAGGGTAGGGGATTGCTGTGGACATACAGAACTTTTTGGAAAACAACAACTTTTAATTCAAATGTACTATGTACTGAGCACCAAGATGAATATTTTATATATATGATTCCCTGTAATCTTCAACAATACTCTATAGAGCTTGGCATAATCTCCATTTTAAGGATCAGATAAAAACTTGGAAAGTTCTACACAAGTCAATGAGATGTAAAACAAGAAAGTCAGTCCTAACTGCTTATTTCCTGAGATACAGAGCCTACAAACCTAACTTGGTACTAAATTATAAAATAACTGTTGCCTTCATAATCCTAAACTAGCAAAACAGAGGCCAGAGGCCAGGCTAAGAGACAAAACTCTTAATTATAAAAACAAGCCACAGAGCATCCAGCTATAGACAATGCAGTCTCCAAAGCAGAAGACCTGTGGCTAAAGACACTACAATTTACAGCTTCCTTCTGAAGCATCATCTATCTCCCTAACTTTTCCTGTTGGTCACATAAACTCAAAAAAATTAAATAACAATGTTGAACAACATGAACATTTAAAATAATACAGAGGTAAAAACTTTTATATTTTCAAGAATTTTAAATCACTGCATAACTCAAATGTCTGTTGGAACTCTGTAATGAGGTCACCAGTGACCACTGCCAATATGGTTTTGGTACGATGGTGAGGAAAAAAGCCAAGGCAAGGAAGAGAGACAGGAAACAATAATAACTGTACTTGTAAGAGGTAGTATGCAAAGCGTCAAAGTAGAATCTTCCAAGGATGAGGTTCACTGAGCAAGTCTATTACACTGCACACCCCATGAGAACAATTGTATCGTCACTGTCACCTGTGTTCTTTCTTCTAGGGCCTCATATGGGATGTGTGCTTAATTCTCTGAATAAAAGAGGCCCTGAAGCTAAAGAGGGGATAATTGAGAGGTAACAAATTGAGACAGTAATAATGGAAAATGATTCATTTGGACTAGAGGAGGGATTCCTCTCCACAGTCCAGCAAAATGAAGAAATGGACAGGTCTGGCAGCAGCTAAATTTTTAGATTAAGAGAAACAGGCAATGGAGTTTGTTGTATGAATTGTTAAACTTTTTTAGTAAAATATACAAAAATAACTGCAGAGGGCCCTGGCTGGTGTAGCTCAGTGGATTGAGCACAGGCTGCAAACCAAAGGGTCACGGGTTAGATTCCCAGTCAGGGCACATGCCTAGGTTGCGGGCCAGGTCCCCAGTAGGGGGCACATGAAAGGCAACCTCACAGTGATGTTTTTCTGCCTCTTTTTTTCCCTCCCTGCCCCTCTCTCTAAAAATAAGTAAAATCTTTAAAAAATGTATCTGTAGAGAATGACTACTAGATGAATGGGGGGTGGCAGAATGTAAGAAAAAGGCCAAGGTCTGTAACTGCTACTAAGATGAGTATGAGAGGAAACTGACAGAACAGGAGTGAAAAGAACTGAACAGTGACGCTGAGAGCAAACTGAAAGCAGAAACCTTGAACAGCCAGTGGCACTAGTCCACGTGTTACCATGAGAACAACTGGAATGTCAGAAATTCAAGATCACAACTTAACTGAACAGTTAAGAAAGAAGTGGGTTCAGATAAATAGATCCTCAGAAAAATACAAATCCACACAAAATTCTACCTGAAATCTTGTGAGGTTTACATCTCCCTTATTTCTCCCCAAAGCCTGTCCGTGAGAGACCACACTCCACTCCCTCAATGCCCATGGGCACCCAGGCTAAACACCCTGCTCTAAGAATTTAGTAGAACTCTAAAATATACTAAAACCTTAAAGGTATCCCTGATCAGGTAAAATTAAAAATATAACTGCTAATTTGGTCATAAAACAAAATCTCAGAATTCAAAATTTTTTAAATGGGCTCTCTGATCCCCTATATTCAAGTGGCATATGCTTTTCTCCCAAATGAACAATAGAGAAAACAAAACACACTCTCTTGTGACCCTCGATAAATTTACACGAGTCTTGGTATTTAATTTACTACTTATATATTCTAAAGAAAATGTTTCTCATCAAGATCTGCTGAGATGGTACAAACCCATTCAACTATGGTAACGCTGTTTTAGATGAACTTAATTAGTGGGAAAACCTATATATATCCTTCCTTCAGAACCACATTTTAAGAGTATAAAGTGGCTACAGATTAATCCTCTATGACCTAAAAATATCTGCTTGAATCAACTGGCCTAAATATGGCACACGAAATAATGTACTTTATATACCAAAAAAAATTTTAATGCTGAGGCTACTGTAATGAAAATTAAAACTGGGAATTTAACACTGTCTACCAATTACAAGATGATTCAATGGATGAGGTATCCAGGAAAAAAGCTTACCCCGCTGTGCTAATTGTTCCAACCCATCTCCTTGAGGCTGCATCATATCCTTCCTCTTAGGAAATCCTAGAAGCTCCTTACCAAGGTCCTCTGTTTAAAGAGCTATATTTCTCTCTGCTGACAAGGCTAAAATGGGGAAAGCATTATGCATAAAACCAGCATTTTTTAAAGCAGAGTTATAAACCTACTAAGATTTTGGCTTTGGCTGCATTAGTGCTCCAAAACCTACTTTCAAGGCATATGAACTGGCAGGAACTTTGCCTCTCCAGAAAACAAAGGCTTCAAAACAAAGGGTGGGAGAGGAGTTGGAAAAGAGCAAAACAGAAATCCAGTTCCAATGACTAAACATGAAATGTTATATCACGTTAAAAAAAAGGTGAAAGGAAGAGAGGCAATACATGGCAAGTTGAAAATTTTAATTTAGAATGGTCGTAAGATTTCAGGCTACAGGGGACATGTGAAAAGTTTTAACAATCAATTTTAGTAACAAATCATTTTTACAAGCTGTAAAGCAAGAATATTCACTTGCAAACAATGTCTTTAATATTCTTTTGGTCAAGGAAAGAAAAATTTCTAATCATATTTCTCGAGAGCTTTTTCTTTTAAATAAATAATAAGACACCATGCATTTCTGTATCTATGATCATCTCTACCCAGATAACCACTATGGCCCTAAATTCTTTCTTTTCTTTTAATCCTCACTTGAGGATATGTTTATGGATTTCACAGAGAGAAAAAAGGAGGGAAACAGAAACATCGATCCTCTCTACACACCTTGACCAGGATGAAACCTGCAACCTAGGTGTGTGCCCTGACAGGGAATCAAACTCACAACCTTTTGGTGTACAGAACAACGCTCCAATTAACTGAGCTACCTGCCCAGGTCATCACTAGGGCCCTAAATTATTTCCCTCAGCTTTGCACTCCACCACCATCCCTACAGTTCTGCATCCACAGCCCCTAACAGAGGTTAAAGATTCTGGGTCTACAAGGGGTACTTCCCAACAAAAATCACAAAATACAAATGACAACACTCTGGACTGATACTGCTTTCCAAGTGTATGATTCAGAGGAATAAGGAGCATTAGTTAAAATAAAAGGTAATGCCACCACACTCCACTTCCCGCTGAGAGATGTAATTGTACAAGTATCTCAGCCAAAAAGAAAAAAGAAAAAAAAAGGCACTGATAAAACTCAACATTCACTCAAACTAAAAATCCTTTTTTCTTTTATCTTTATGGGCACCTTATTTACTTTTTCAATACAATCCAAACATTGTTTTCAACAACTTTCTACCAAAGACCACCACAGAGCAATGAAAATGGATAATGACCACATACATGTTGGAAGAAACTCAGGAACATATGCCAAGGCAAATTTAAAAAGAAAACACAGATTTGGAGAATACATACACTATGGTTACATTAATTTAATATTCAAGAAACATACAAAATTAACTCTATATTGTTTATGAAAATAAGTATTAAAACTATAAAGAAACACAAGGAAAAGATAAAAACAAAATCTGGTTAAAGGCTAATTTTGCCTAATTCATGGGTTAGGATTGGAAAGTGGCACCCTTGGAACTCCAAACATATCTTTTTCTTAACCAGGTGATGGTACTTGGATACTCTTTGTTTTGTTTATATCTTATAATTATCAAACTATTACACACATTTGTTATATTATAGAATCTGAAATCAGAATACATATTATAACCAATACCTAAGATTAAGTATTCTGTCTATATATTCAATATTTAATAAAAATTAAAGGTAATGTATATTTGAAAAACATTACCTTAAAAAATAAAAATCTGTACTGATAAAATACTCAAACATGCAAAATTAATATGCAAAGTTTCAGAACCATTTTAACTTTTAGCATAGTAATACATAAGTATAAAGGCAAATAATTCAAATAGGAGAAATCACACTAACAAGCCTTTAGGTTTCTCTCAAAGTCCATTTAAAATATTCCAAACAGGCTAGAGACTTCTAGGATTATATTTCCAAATACTTTTCATATATTAACTTTCCTTTAATTTTACAACGCCTATATGCAATTCATATTTTAGCGGATCTTTTTTTTTTTAGATTTTGTTTTAGAGAGGGGAAGGGAAGGAGAGAGGAAGAGAAACATCAGTGCATGGTTGCCTCTCATGTACCCCCTACTGGGGACCTGCCCCACAACGCAGGCATGTGCCCTAACGGGGCATCGAACCCGCAACCGTTTGGTTCACAGGCCCAAGCTCAACCCAGTGAGCTACACCAGCCAGGGCTAGCTTACCTAGTCTATCTTCCACATTTAACTTGCCTTCCTAACTTTAATAACAAGGCCAGAAATTCATTTTATTTTTTTGTTTCCTTCAATACTCAGTAGCTGCCAATGTAAAAGATGTTTGATAAATTTGTTTAAATGACATGCTCTCTAAGCTGATAATTTTTATTTTTTTATTATTTTTCATGTATATGAGGACAGAGTCAGATCAAAAGCCTAGAGGTAGTGTGTGTTGTGTAATCAAATTTGACTGGAGCAGAGGGTGTCTCAACGCTAACGGGTGGGTGGTTGTGGTAAAAAAAACAGAGTTTCTGGAACTTCCACTGGGAAGGGACCAAGCCTGGAGCAGGTCTGTCTCAGGCTGTGGGCTTGATTCCCAGTCAGGGCATATGCCCAGGTTGTGGGTTTGACCCGGTTGGGGCACATATTGGGAGGGCTGCCAATTGATGTATATATTGTCTCCGCCCCCCCACTTCCTCTCTCTAAAAGGCAATGAAAAATGTCCTTGGGTAAGGATAAAATAAATAAATAAATATTTTAAAAAAGAAAGAAGTGAGCCAAGGCAAGGCAGGGCTACTTTTAGCACACTGAAAAGTTTAGGATAGAAGAAGCAACAGGAGAGAGCCCTGGAACTGCTGCTTTGCCTCTCTAGAAACATATAGGAAAGAAGCGAGCCAGGGTGGAGCTGCTGTTAGTTCTCTGAAAAGTTAGAGAAAACAGAGCCTTGGAAACAGGTTCAGGGGGTATGCCCAGGACAAGCTGCTACTGCCATTGCTCCGCTGGATGCAAGTCTTATGGGAATCCTTAAGCGTTTAGGAGAGAAAAATAAAGATGCATGCCTGACGAGGAAGAACGGCATACTCCGAAGAGAGCCCATGAAGCTGGTAACCTTGAGAAATTAAGAATAACCTAAAAAAAAAAAAAGAAACTAGGAAAAAAAATAAAAGAAAATAGAAAAAAACAAAAATGAAAAAACAATTTTAAAAAAATTAAAAAACAAAACACAAAACAAAAAGAATGACCTAAGAAAGACCAACTCATAGCAGAGCCAATGATTTCAAAAGAACAGTAAGTGGAATTCTGTTTTCCAGAACAATCAGTTATGGAGACCTCAAAGCGAGCATTCACATGATAAGTTAACACTGTTTGCCTATTTACATATCTTAATAAATTCCAGGTTAATAAAATGACATTATACTACCATTTCTAGATATCTTTTGGACCTATGTATCTTAAAATACAGGAGACAACTCTGGCCGGTGTGGTTCAGTGGATTGAGCACTGGCCTGCGAACCAAGAGGCCACAGATTCGATTCAGTCAAGGGCACATGCCTGGGTTGTGGGCCAGGTCCCCAGTGAGGGGCATGTGTGAGAGTCAATCAATTGACGTATCTCTCACACATCGATGTTTCCCTCCCTCTTTCTACCTTCCTTCCCTCTTCTCTAAAAAATAAATAAATAAATTTTTTTTTAATATATTTTATTGATTATACTATTACAGTTGTCCCATCTCCTCCCCCCACCCCCTCCCTACACACCCCTTCCCCCCACACTCCCCCTCTTTAGTTCATGTCCATGGATCATATATGAGTTCTTTGGCTTCTACATTTCCTATACTATTCTTAACCTCCCCCTGTCTATCTTCTACCTACCATTTATGCTTCTTATTCCTTGTACCTTTTCCCCCTCTCCCCACCCACCCCACTGATGATAACCCTCTGTGTAATCTCCATTTCTGTGATTCTGTTCCTGTTCTAGTTATTTGCTTAGTTTGTTTTTGTTTCTGTTTTAGGTTCAGTTGT
>VMDR010016561.1:0-21041 GCA_007922815.1 Macrotus californicus
TGACTCACAGATTTATGTCTCCAGGCCAGACCTGTGTTTCCAGGCCCATGTATCCAACCACCTCTTTCATTTTCTACTAACTCTTTTTTCCTCAGAATTTTCTCCTTTATTGAATTAAGGAATTGATAATAATACTGAAAATCTAAAACTTGTAGTATAAAAAAACAATATTGGTTTTTTAAAAATATTTTATCATTAAAATAATATTTTATTGGTTATGCTATTACAGTTGTCGCCCTCCATTTGCATAGTTGGTCCCCACACCACTGTCTGTGTCCATGGGTCCTTTATGTATGTCCTCTGACTAATCCCTTCACCTTCTTTCTGTCAGTCCCTGCATCTACTAGTTGTTTCAGAAACACCTAAGATTCAGCCATACCAAGTTCATGATCCTTTCCCCTGACTCTTCTTATAAAAAACTCCCACAACCTGGTCCTCTTGTGGTTCTTCTCTCAGTGAATGACTCCTCTATCCATAGGGGTGTTTATTTTGACACCTTCCTTGCCCTTCATATTTGTCGCTTACCAAGTCATAAGAATTTAACCAGAATGTCTTTTGAGTCTGTTTTTCTCCATCTCTGTGATGACCATTTCACTTCAAGCTACCATCATCTTTTCCTGGTCTAATGTGATAACCTCCTGGTCTGTGTCCATTCCATCCCCTACAAACATTCTCAGTTCATTCAGTGTAATAGTTTAAACACACATAAACGACAGTAAAGACAGGCACTGCCTCTGCCCACCTCATCTAATTGTTAACAGATACTGGACAGAGGACGTGAAAGAAAACAGTAGATTTGTTCTTCTGCTGAAAGATGCTAAGAGATCTCTTGGAATCCAAGGACAGGGCAGCTCCTGGCTCTGGGTCTAATGATACAGGGGACTCATTTAAAACATCCTGAGGCAGTTTTCCCTATTGGATTGTTTTGTTAGTGTGACCCTAGAACTTGAGGTCTACTGGTTAAGAATCCTCCCTGGATTTGCTTAGATGGGTATCATTCAGGTTAGTTTGCCTTTACTCTACTTTTACAATGTGTCTGTTATGGAGCAACCCCTTATCTAAACTACAAAGTCTTTAGATGTTCTCGTTCAAGGCACCTTTCTTTGCCTGTCTGCTGTGGATCATCATGTTTTATTCTATTCCTTTAAGTCTCTAATTTTCCTTATTTTTAAGTTCTAAGGATGGGAGATAATTTATTTTTCTCTATGCATTAGCTATACATATTTTAAATGACTATATTTAAAAATCCAAATATGTAAAAAAAAAAATCTTGCATTATTTTATGCACCACACAGTTTTATGTTCTTTTTTTATCTGTGAACTACTGAATTATTTAAGAGTAGTTTTTTAGTATGAGGAAGCTATTGTAATGGAATGAATGAGGGGACTTTTTATAAGTACAGCAGGAATAATTGACTAAGCAATAGAGTAGGTACAGCTGGGAGTTATTTTATGTAAGTTCTGTTTTTAAAGTGTATTCTATTGCTTATGTTATTACAGTTGTCCCAATTTTTTCCCTTTTGCCCTCCTCTACCCAGTACCTCCCTTCCCTCCAACAATCCTCCCACCTTCTTAGTTCATGTCCATGGGTCGTGCATATAAGTTCTTTGGCCTCTCCATTTCCTAAACTATTTTTAACATCCCCTGTCTCTTTTGTACCTACCAATTATGCTTCTTAATCCCTGAACCTTTTACCCCATTCTCTCCCTTCCCCCTCCCAGCTGATAACCCTGCAAGTAATCTCCATAGCTATGATTCTGTTCCTGTTCTGGTTATTTGCTTAGTGTGTTTTTGTTTCTTAGATTCATTTGTTGATAGCTATGAGTTTGTTGCCTTTTTAATGTTCATAGTTTTGATATTTCTCATGTTCTCAAATAAGTCCGTTTAATATTTCATGTATTAATGACTTGGTGATGATGAACTCCTTTAGCTTTACCTTGTCTGGGAGGTACTTTATCTGTCCTTCCATTCTAAATGATAGCTTTGCTGGATAGAATAATCTAGGTTGTAGGCCCTTGCCTTTGATCACTTTGAATACTTCCTGCCTGCAAAGTTTCTTTTGAGAAATCAGCTGACAGTCTGATGGGAACTCCTTTGTAGGTAACTCTCTGCTTTTCTCTTGCTGCTTTGAGGATTCTCTCTTAATCTTTAACCTTTGGCACTTTTCTTAAAGATTCTATTTATTTACTTTTAGGGAGAGGGAAAGAGAGGGAGAGAAACATCAATGTGTAAGAGACACATTGATTGGTTGCCTCTTGCACACCCCAGCTGGGGACCTAGCCTGCAACCCAGGCATGTGCCCTGACCAGGAATTGAACCAGTGACCTTTTGGTTCACAGGCTGGCACTCCACTGAGCCATACCAGCCAGGGCAACTTTTGGCATTTTATTATGATGTCTCTTGGTGTGGTCCTCTTTGGGTCCAACCTGTTTGGGACTCTGTGTGCCTCCTGGACTTGTATACCTATTTCCTTCGCCAAGTTAGAGACATTTTCTTTCATTATTTTTACAAATAAGTTTTCAATTTCTTACTCTTCCTCTTCTCCTTCTGACATCTCTATGATTCAGATGTTGGCAAATTGGGAGATGTCCCAGAGTCTTATACTCTCCTTGTTTTTCTGAATTCTTGTTCCTTCATTCTGTTCTGACTGAACATTTACTTCTTCCTTCTGCTCCAACTCGTCGATCTGAATTCCAGCTTCCTTCCCTTCCCTGATGGTTCCCTGGACATTTGTATTCATTTCACTTAGTGTAACCTTCATTTCTTACCTTATGTTGTTGCCACGCTCAGTGAGTTCTCCAAGCATCTTGATCACCAGGGTTTTGAACTCTGCACCTGATAGGTTGGCTGTCTCCATTTCATTTAGTTCTTTTTCTGGGGTTTTGTCCTGTTCTTTCACTTGGGCCATATTTCATTGTCTCCTCAATTTTGCAGCCTCCCAGTGTTTGCTTCTGTGTGTTAGGTAGAGCTGCTTTGACTCCCTGTCTTAGTGTACATATTAAGCTGTATGGGACAGAGCCTTAGGTAATTGCCAGGGTGAGGCAACCCACTTCACCACTTTGTGGTGCTGCGGGGGAGGGGTTCGCAGAGGGGACAGTGCTGCTGCCTGGCTTCTGGAGGCTTGTGTTTGGCCCATTCCAGTCACTTTGCCCACTCCCCGTGTGTGACTGGCACCCTTCCAGCTGTTGCCCTAGTGTTGAATCCCAGATTGGGTGAGTTTGGGTACATTTTAAGACTGTGCAAGCCCTTTAAACAGTATAAACAGACTCTCTTGAGAAATGGGCGTTTTCTTCCATCGTCCCAACCCCCACTGGTTTTTAGAGACAGAAGTTAGGAGGCTTTCTCTTCCCATTGCTGGAACCCTGGGCTGCACAGTCTGGTTTAGGGCTGGGTTTGCTCACTTGCAAGGTGTCTCTCCTGATTTTTACCCACCACACATCAACGTGGGAATGCCCATACCACTGCTGCCACAGCCATCTCTGCACTGCACTGTGTCCTCTCCACCTCAGCACCCTGTCTCTACCCCTCCTACCCATCTGGACGAATATGGCTTCTTTAAATCCTTGGTGGTTGGACTTCCACACAGTTTGATTTTCTGGCAGTTCTGGGTGTTTTATATTTTGAGGTTAGTTGTGATTCTTGTTGTGGTTGTGCGAGGAAGTGAAGCGTGTCTACCTACACCTCTATCTTGACCAGAAGTCTATTTTACATAAATTCTTAATTTTCATTTTTTTATAGGCATGGCGAAAAAGTCAGTATCAGCTCTAAGTGTGCAGAAATTGACCGAGAGATGATAAGTTATCTTGGGGTTTCCAAGTCTGTGCTAAATAATGTTATTTTCTGTCATCAAGAAGATTCTAATTGGCCTTTAAGTGAAGGAAAGGCTTTGAAGCAAAAATTTGATGAAATTTTTTCAGCAACAAGGTTTGTAACCTTTAATTAGACTTTGCAGCCCATTAAATTATTGAGCCATGATTGCAATTTGGATATTTCTTCTTTTAAACAGATAAAATTTTTAAAGCAAAAAAGGCATTAATTATTACCTTTTACTCAGTGGCAACCAGTGGACATATTTCCTTTCAATCTTTTTGTCTGTGCATGTTTATTTACTACCTGGTTGGCAGTGTATACATAACTTTTTCGCTTACCATTATGTCATAAGCATTTTCTAAGTTATTAAAAACTTTTTAATAACTGTATAATAATTCCATTGTGTGAATATACTATTATTTACTTAGCCAGAAATTTATTTTTTATTTAATGTCTTCAAAGGTACATTAAAGCCTTGGAAACACTTCGACAGGTACGCCAGGCACAAGGTCAGAAAGTAAGAGAATGTCAAACAGAACTAAAATATCTGAAGCAAAATAAGGAAGAAGCTTGTGAGATTCGTGATCAGATTACTAGTAAGGAAGCCCAGTTAAAATCTTCAAAGGAAATCGTCAGATCCTATGAGAATGAGCTTGATCCATTGAAGGTAATCTGATTCCTTGTATGCTAAAGAGAAAGTCACCTTTTACTGTGGTGGCACTCATCCCTAAAGCACTTCATATTTTTATGAATTTGAATGATACATATATTTCTTGAAAAACATTGTCAGAGACTATATAATGTTATGATTTAATGTCTTAGGTCTGCATTAGATGGTTAGTCTTAAAATTGCCCACAGATCTTAGATTTGAGAGAAAACAAATTTGTGTCATCATACTATGTTAGTATTGTGGGTCCCTAATTGGTAATTATCAGTGTAAGGACCTAGTTGTAGAGTTTGTGTTCTTCAGATTTTTCTTTAACTGACCAGTCTTTCTAGGGAATTTTTATAATTTGCAGAATGTTCTTGATTGCACATATTGGAATTGATGCCTAACACGTTATATACATTCATGCACCACATAACGACGTTTTGGTTAACAACGGACCATATATATGACAGTGGTCCCATAAGCTTATGATAGCCCTGAAAAATTCCTATCGACTGGTGTCTTTGTAGCTGTCCTGCTGTCCTAATGCAGTGTAGCCCTCGTGGGTTTGTGGTGATGCTGGCGTAAATGGATCTGCACTGCCAGTCGCTTAAAAGTATAGCACATACAGTTATGTACAGTTCATAGTACTTGATAATGCTAATAAATGACAGTCTTAGTGTTTTATGTATTTACTACATGTACTTTTTATCGTTACTTTAGACTATTAAAATTGCTGTTAAACAGTATGCCTCATCACGCCAGCAGCAGCCTCATACATCTATTTACTGTGTCTCTTGATGGCATCATTTGTGCTTGATTTGATCTCATTAGTTTGTTCATTGTGGCCTCTAAGTGTACAGAATCCACTGCTACTGTTGCCAGCAAGAGGCCACATTGAGTGATTGACCTGGAAATGTAGTGAAAAGTGATTACAGACTACCACGGTGGAAAATCAGTGGTGGTTATTGTTTGCCAGTCAGATATGGTCCCATTTTACCACAGATTGTAGTGTAAAGAATAAGAGAAAAGTAACAAAAACTGTTAAAGGATCTGCTTCATTGAAGGCAAGGAGACTAACAAAAATTTTTAAAGGTCCTAAATCAGACATGATCTGGATTGAAGACCAGATACAGAAGCGTATCCCTGTCAGCACCTTGACAGTTGCAGCCAAAGCAAAATGTTTGTTACGTTGAAAGAGGGGCTGGATCCTGCTGTGATGTTGAATTTATTGCTAGCTGTGGGCAGTTTAAACTCTTCAAGAGTTCATTTTTCCATAATGTGAAAGTGAGTGGTGAGTCTCCCAGTGCGAATGCAGTTGCCCTCATAGTGAAAGCAGTTGAAGAATGTTCGGAAACTCTAGAGAAGTTGATTGTGGAGGAGAATTACGTGCCAGAACAGATATTCAGTATGGATAAAAACCTTCCCATTCTGGGAACTGCTGCCTGAAAGGACTTCACCCACAAGGAGGCCAAGTCAATGCCAGGTTTCTAGGCTTTTAAGGACAGAATTATAGTCTTTCTGGGGGACAGTGTGGCAGTCAGCAAATTGAAACCCTTTGTGATCTGGCACAGTGAGAACCCCGGGGCCTACAAGCACATCGGTAAGCACACACTGCCAATGTACCACAGGGGCAATAAGAAGTCATGGATGAACCAGCTCTTTTTCCAAAATGTCCTCCTGAATTGCTGTGCCTGCAAAGTGGAGAGGCGGTGTTTGGAGCATAACCTAGACCTTTCAAGATTCTGCCTGTTGCTGATAGTGCTCTTGGACATCCTCCTTTATCGGTGATCTTCATCCCAATATCAAAGGGGTGTTTTTCCCTCCAAACACATCCTATTTGATCCAACCAAAAAATCAAGGAGTTATAGCAGCTTTTAAGGCATTCCACCTGAGGGGGCCCTTTACCCAGGTTGTTGCTGCAACTGAGGAAGACACTGATGCAATTCTGGAGACATCACAACATCTATGACTGCATCACGAACCCTGCTGAGCTTGAGTTTGGGGTGATGTCACCTAGGAGTGTATGAATGGCATCTGGAAGAAGACACTTCCAAGAATTTTCCAGGATAAGGAGGTTGCCAAAATCAGTAAGACTGTGGTTGAGGTAGCAAACAGTTTTAACTTGGGTTTGGGTAAGGATGACATGGAAGAGCTCTTAGAAGTGGTTCCTGAGGAATTGGCTGATGAAGAATTGTTAGATCTGGAACAGGAACACATAACAGAAGAGGAGGCAAGGGAAAAGGAACTGCAGTAGAAGAAAAAGATGAAACCCCATGAAAATTCATAGTGAAGCCTTTAGCAGAAGCTTTTGCAGACCTCAATAAGGTCCTTAAAAAGTGCAGTAACATGGACCCTAACACCAAAAGGTTTTCATTAATAGGAATGTTCATGGTGCATTATCTGCTTACAAGCAAATCTATGATGAGAAAAAGGAAGGAAACCAAACAAACTACCATGGACATGTTTCTAATTAGTGACACCTAAGCAGATCTGCAGGCAGGTCCTTCAGGAGGTGTTCCAGAAGAAGGCATTGCTGTCAGAGGAGATGGCAGCTCCGTGTGTGTTATCGCCCCTAAAGACCTTCCAGTGGGACAAGATGTGGAGATGGGGGACAGTGATATTGATGATCCTGACCCTGTGTAGGACAGGTTAATGTGTGTGTTTGTGTCTTAGGTTTTAACAACAAAAAACGGTTTAAAAGTGAAAAGAAATGTTAAAACTAGAAAAATTATAGAATAAGGATGTAAAAAATATTTTTGTAAAACTGTTAAGTATGTGTTTTAAACTGTTATTGCAAAAGAGTCAAAGTTGAAAAAAATTGAAGTTTACAAGATAAAAGAGTTACAGTAAGCTAAGGTTAACTTGAAGAAAGAAAAATAGTTTTATAAATGTAGTGTAGCCTAAGTGTACAGTGTTTATGAAGTTTACATTAGTATATGAAGTGTAATGTCATAGGCCTTCATATTTACTCACCACTCATTCACTGACTCACCCAGAGCAACTTCCATCCCCAAAAGCTCCATTCATGGAAAGTGGGTATAAGTGGGCCTATGCATTTCAAACCTGTGTTATTCAAGAGTCTACTGTACTGTACCTTTTGTATGTTTAGATACACACATCCCATTGTGTTACAGTTGCCTCCAGTATTCGGTACAGTAACATGCAATATACATTTGTAGCCTAGGAGCAGTAGGCTATACCCTATGGCTTAGGTGTGTAGCAGGTTATACCACCTAGATTTGTGTAGGTATGCTCTATGACATTTGCACATGATAAAATCACTTAATGGATTTCTCAGAACATATCCCCCTGTTAAGTGATGAATGACCATTTGCAAATAAGTATAGCTTTCTAAACTCTCTGGTTTATAAAAAACACCTTAAGCAAATTTCATTCTTTAATTTCACAAGCATTTGGGTGTTTCCTGTGTACGAAGGTATACTGTGCTTTGGGCTACAGGTACAATGAGTACCTTCCCCTTAAGGTATTTCCTAGTCTAAATAAGTATAAGAGCATTTGTGAAAATGCCTATTTTCTAGGTCTCAGATAGTAGATTTTTTTCCGAAAGTCATTTTAAAATTATTGATTTGGTTTTTTAAAACTCACTTATTAGTACTGGCATGGATCTTTGAATTGTAAGTAAACTAGAAACTCTGGTTTTGTTTCTGTCCCAATGCCCATTGATATTAATGCATTCTTGAATCAATATTTGTTTTGTGCCTAGCACTATGCCAGATGCTCTTGGCAGTAAGGAAGCCAAAGGTTTGGACCTTGCTTTTAGAGAGCTTGGAGAAATAAGGAAACTCCTTCTAAACAGATTACAGAGAAGTCACTTGAAGAGCCATGTGGATGATGTCGTTTGGAACACAGGTTCTCTAGAAGCTAAAAGACAGTGACGGCAGCACGAGAAAAAATAGATAAATTGGACTTCATAAAGTCAAAAACTTCTGCAAACTGTACCATCACGAAAGCAAAAAGACAACCCACAAAATGGGAGAGAATATTTGCAAGTCATTTATCTGAAAAGGGACTTGAGACTTCCGGTCAGGATGGAGGCATAGGTAAGCATGCTTCGTCTCCTTGCACAACCACCAAAGGAATTAACAACTAAATCTCAAAACAAGTAATACCCAACTGTCAGAAAATCGAACTGTATGGAAGACCAACAAGCAAGGATTTGAAGAAGCCACATTCATCTAGATGGGTAGGAGGGGTAGAGACACAGAGACGGGTAGAGAGGCAGCAGCACAATAGGCACAGGCAGTCCCACATTCATGTGCGGTGGATAAAAATGGAGGGGATGATACCTTGGGAGTGAGCAATCCCAGCCCCAGGCCAGACTGTACAGCCCAGGATTCCAGCACTGAGAAGATAAATCCCCATGACTTCTTGCTGTATAAACCAGAAGGAGTTGGAGTAGAGGAAGAAACTGCTGGATTTTCAGGAGACTTAGCTTAAAGGACCTGCACATACGCAAACCCACCCCACTCTGGGATTCAACACCAGGGCAACAGCTGGAGGGGCACCAGTCGAGTATGGGGAGTGGGTGAAGCGACTGGAAATGGGACTAGTGCTGGGGAAACCTCCAGCAGCCAGAGAGCAGCACATTCCCTTCTGTGAGCCCCCCATACACACAGCACCACAAAGCAGTGAAGCAAGTTGCCTCACCCTGGCAATTACCTACAGCTCTGCCCCACAGAGTTTACAGGTGCCTTTTCCACACTAGGCCACGCTACTAAGACAGGGAGTCAAAGCAACTCTACCTAACACACAGAAGCAAACACCGGGAGGCTGCAAAATTGAGGAGACAACGAAATATGGCCCAAGTGAAAGAACAGGACAAAACCCCAGAAAAAGAACTAAATGAAATGGAGACAGCCAACCTATCAGGTGCAGAGTTCAAAACCCTGGTGATCAAGATGCTTGGAGAACTCACTGAGCGTGGCAACAACATAAAGTAAGAAAAGAAGGTTACACTAAGTGAAGTGAATACAAATGTCCAGGGAACCAACAGGGAAGGGAAGGAAGCTGGGATTCAAATCAACAATTTGGAGCAGAAGGAAGAAGTAAATGTTCAGTCAGAACAGAATGAAGGAACAAGAATTCAGAAAAACAAGGAGAGTATAAGACTCTGGGACATCTCCCAATTTGCCAACATCTGAATCATAGAGATGGCAGAAGGAGAAGAGAAAAAGTAAGAAATTGAAAACTTATTTGTAAAAATAATGAAAGAAAATGTCTCTAATTTGGCAAAGGAGATAGGCATACAAGTCCAGGGAGCACACAGAGTCCCAGACAGGTTGGACCGAAAGAGGACCACACCAAGACACATCATAATTAAAATGCCAAAGGTTAAAGATAAAAAGAGAATCTTAAAAGCAGCAAGAGAAGAGCAGAGTTACCTACAAAGGAGTTCCCATAAAACCATCAGCTGATTTCTCAAAAGAAACTTCGCAGGCAAGAAGGGATGGCAAGAAGTATTCAAAATGATCAGAAGCACCACAACCTAGATTACTGTGTCCAGCAAAGCTATCATTTAGAATGGAAGGACAGATAAAGTGCTTCCCAGACAAGGTAAAGCTAAAGGAGTTTATCATCACCAAGCCATATTACATGAAATGTGAAAGGGACTTATTTCAGAAAAAGAAGATCAAAACTATGAACATTAAAAAGGCAACAAACTCACAACTATCAACAAATGAATCTGAAAAACAAAACAAAAACTAAGCAAATAACCAGAACAGGAACAGAATCATGGATATGGAGATCATTTGGAGGGTTATCAGTTGGGAGGGGGAAGGGAGAGAATGGAGTAAAAGGTTCAGGGATTAAGAAGTATAATGGTAGGTATAAAATAGACACAGGGATGTTAAGAATAGTGTAGGAAATTCAGAAGTAAGCAAACTTATCTGCACGACCCATGGTCATGAACTAAGTGGGTGGGGGGGTTGCTGGAAAGAAGGGAGGTCCTGGGTGGAGGGCGGCAAAGGGGAAAAAATTGGGACTACTATACCAATATAATCAATAAAATGTACTTTAACATATATAACTCAATAATAAAATGTAAATAACAATTTGAAATAATCTGAATAGATCTTCAGAGTAGATATATATGTGTTCAGTGACCATATGAAGATGCTTGACATTATTCATCAGGAAAAGGCAAATCAAAACCACAATGAGATGCCACTTCTCACCCACTGGAATGAGTATAAATAAAAAAAAGAGGTGGTAAGTGTTGTTGAGGACGTGGAGAAATTGGAACCTTCGTACATGCCGGTGGGCATGGAAAATGGTGCAGTCCCTTTGGAAAATAGTTTAGCAAGTTCTTCAAAATGTTAAACATAGAGCTACCATGTGACTCACCAATTTTACTCTGAAGTAGTTTATACTCAAAGATAATTAAACATATCTTCACAAAAACTTGTATAAGAATGTTCACTGCAGCATCATTCATAATAGCCAAAAAATGAAAACAACACAAATGTCCATTAATAACTGATCGATATAATGTAGCACGTCCATATACTGCATTATTATTTAGCCGTAAAGTGGAATGGAGTTCTGATATGTACCACAACAAGTAGAAACCTCAGAAATATGCTAAGTGAAAAAAGCCAATCACAAAAGACCGCATATTGTCTATTTCCATTTATTTGACATGTCCAGAACTGGCAGATCTATAGAGACAGAAAATAGATCAGCAATGGCCTGGGGTGGGAGGTAGAGGGTAGTGAATGGTGACTGCCAATGGGCAGGGTTTCTATTTGGAAATTGAAAATGTCCTGAGATTAGACTATGGTGGTGGTTGCAGGTGGTTGCTCTGTGAATACGTCAAGAAATGTTGAATTGCACACTTTAAATGGATGGATTGTATGGTATGTGAGTTATATCTCCATAGTTCTGTTTTTTAAAAAAAGTGATGGCCTTGAACAGAAATCTGTCACAGGCCTTCAGAGAGGAAGCTTGGCTGAGCAGGACCTTAAAGAATGGGGAGAATTAAATCAGCAGTTTGGAAGACATTTTATGTATGTTTGTATTTATTTTGCATTTTTGTCTTTAAAACTAATATATGCTCACAGTGGTAAAAATAATAGAATATTAACTCACAGTAAGAGATATTCTTCCTACTTCTTGTCTTTGACCTCCCAGATACATCCCACCAACAGCCCTTTTTTTCACATATATAATACATGTGTGCATATGTGCATAGACATGTGTAGATACTCACACATAAGTTTATCAGAACAAGATTGTGTGAGGAGGAGCCCAGGCTAAGTAAATCAGGCTAAAAGCAGTGAGAGAAGAATCATGGTTAGATTATGAAGAGCAGTGGGTTTGGAAATCAGTTCAGTAGACAAAGGAATGACAAATATACTGTGTCTTTGTGTGAGTTGTCTTCAAAACTGTGTGTAGGTGCTGTGGTCATTGCCAAGGTATTGGAACACACTTGATTTTCTTCAGGAGCAGCTTGGTTGGAAACATGATAAGCACACATGAGTAAGAAAAAGACCAGAGCTGTAGAGCTCTGAGCTCTCCAGAGAGTGTTTTACTGGACTGAATTTGGGGTATGACTTTTATAACCATGAATGGATAATTAATTAGAGACATACGGACAGTAAAATGCAGGCTGTCTTTGAACACTATCTAGGAAATTTATACAGGCTAAATGGGGCATCCGTATAGGGACCAGGTCTAGATAAGGCTGTGGTAATGCCAGGTATTTACTGAGTGGTGCCAGGACTCTACGGCTGTAGCAGACAGTGAGGTGTTTGTAAATTTGTTGAATTTGACTACTTCTCCAAGGGTTTAATCTTATTCTCTGTATCTTCAGAGCCTAGTCCACTGCTTGGCACATAGCAAGCGGGTCAGTAGATATTTAAGTGGGTAATTTCCAAAGTCCTTTTTTATCACTGACACATGAGAATTTTTCCCTCCATAGAGGCTGACATAAAGTCAAACCACCTTCCCTGCAGCCCTCCAGAGACACCTTCATCTCACTGCTGCACCATAACGCATGCCTCACCATTTCTACAGATTCTCTGCATCTTCAGGAACCCTCACATAACTACTTCATTCCCATGCCACCCCACCTTATCCTGACCTTGGCCCATTTAGCCCTGTTTTCCTTTCTTGTCTTCAGTGGAAGCTGCTTGAGAAATTAGTGTCCAAGTTCAAAAACACCCTCTGACCCTCTTATTTTTCCTACACAAGTTCATAGTCCCACTACCCCATTTGTTTGTATCATTTCAAAGTAATGCCTAAGCTTTAAACACACTGCTATATTTTTTGTTGTTTATAAATTGGTCTTAGCTCCTTTTATTAGGTTGTGTCTCTGGAGATAGATTCAAAACAGGTGTCAAAAAAGGAATCCATGGGATCTGGTAACTGGCTGGATTTAAAAAATGAGGCAGCTAGGAATGTCACAAAAGATCCAAACCCAGATGATGTTAATGCCATCAAGAGGCAGTGAAAACACTGATAGAAGCCAAGAAGTTTCTGAGAAACAGAGTACCACGCTGAGGTGTTAATACAGGCACAGCCTGGAGATAGGGCAGCTTTGGTTCCAGACCACTGCAATAAAGTGAATTGTCATCTCTTTATTGGTGGAGAATCTTTCCAGTTCAGTTAGTAAAAAATGCAACTTGTGTGAAGTGCAATAAAGCAAAGCACAATAAAAGGAGGCGTGCCTGTAGTCAGTGCTTTGAAGAATCAATCCATTTCTCTTTGTTAGACTGAACACAGAATTTTTTTCACAAGTGATGTGAATGGTCCCATTCATCAAGGACCACCTGCATGTCAGTCACTGATCCAACTGCTTCAAAGTGTATTATGTGAGCTTCACATTAACCCTGTAGGGTTTTTAGGCAAGAAAACTGAGGCCCGGGTGTTCACATTGGAAAGTGATAAAGCCAGGATTTGAGCCCAGGCCTCTCTGATTCCTAAGCCCATGCTTTTTTTAAGTCAGATTTATTGGAGTGTAATTTACAGATAGTAAAATCTACCCTTTTAAAAGTGTATAGTTCAGTGAATTTGGGCAAATGCATAAAGTAGTATAACTACCACTACAATCAAGATGTAGAATATTTATATCACCCTGAAAAGTTCTTTCAAATCTTTTCTTTTTTTAAAGATTTTATTTATTTTTTTAGAGAAAAAGAGGGAGAGAAACATCAGTGTGGTTGCCTCTGGTGCAACCCCAACTGGGGACTTGGCCTGCAACCCAGGCATGTGCCCCTGACTGGGAATCGAACCGATGACTCTGGTTCACAGGCCGGCGCTCAGTCCACTGAGCCACAGCAGCCAGGGCACCAAGTCTTTTTGTAGTCAGTCTCTTCCCTCCCCTTCCAGCCCTTGGTAACCACTGATTTGTTTTCTGTCAGAGTACTGCCTTTTCCAAAATGTCATGTAAATGGAATCATATGTAGCCTTTTGTTTCTGGCTCCTTAGCCTGTTGCTTTTAATTAATCTCTTGTTGCACATATAGATAATTACTCGTTTTCATTGCTGAGGTTATTCCACTCTGTGGGTATATTACAGTACGGCACATTTGTTCCCTGGTTGATGGATGTTAGCTTGTTTCCAGCTTTTAGCTATTACAAATCAAACTGCTGTAAACTGTGTAGAGGTCTTTGAGTATGTTTCTTTCTTAGGTAACTCCCTAGGAGTGGGGTTGCTAGGTTTTATGGTAAGGACATGTTTAACTTTATAAGCTGCCACTTTCTCAAAGTCACCCTAACATTTCATAGTCTTCCCAGCAATGTTTAAGATTGCAATTGCTCTGCATCCTTGTAAACGCATAGTATTGTTAGTTTTTTCATTTTAGCTATTATATTAGATAAGTGGTTATATCTCTGGGTATTTTTTTCACTGTAGTTTTAATTTGCATTTTTTAATGTCTGAATGTTGAGCATCCTTTTTATGTGTTTCTTTGCCATCCAAATATTGTCTTTAGTAAGTTATTTTCAATTCTTTTGCATATTTTTAATTTTTATGTCCTCTTATGAGCTGAGTATTATGATGAGCTGAGTATTAAAAGAATTCTTCATTTACGAGGTCTGTCCAGAAAAAGTCCAGCCATTGTTAATATAATAAGAACAGTTTGCATGATATCGATGTAACCTGGCAGCCGAGGAGCGTGGATGGACTAGAATGCACATGTGTGAGCAATGACGATGTCACTGCACTAATTGGGGTGGTAGAAGCCGTTGAGTGAGCGTGTGTACTGTGTGGCTGTTGTATTCAAAATAACTGAGCAAGTAGAGCAACTAATCTGCATCAAATTTTGCTTTAAGCTTGAACATCCCTTCGCGGAAACTATTCAGATGATTCAGAAGGGTATAAATATGGGCAACTGGTGATTGGCAGCTTTATCACAACAATGCACCCACTCATGCATCACATCTCATGCAGAGTTTTTTGGTGAAACATCAAATCACCCAGGTAACTCAGCCCCTCTACAGCCCAGATTTGGCACCCTGCAACTTCTGTCTTTTCCCAAAACTAAAGTCACATTTGAAAGGGAAGAGATTTCAGACTGTCAGTGAGAGTCAGGAAAATACGATGGGACAGCTGATGGCGATTGGGAGAACTGTGTGAGGTCCTAAGGTCAGTCCACTTTGAAGGGGACTGAGGCATCATTGTCCTATGTACAGTGTTTCTTGTATCTTCTTTAATAAATGTCTCTATTTTTCATATTACATGGCTGGAAACCTTTTGGACAGACCTCGTATTCTGGGTATGAGCCCTTATCAGATTCGTGTTTTGTAAAGATTTTATTAACTGCCTTTCAAAGAGCAAGAGTTTTTAGTTTTGATGACATTCAGTTTATCAGTTTTTTCTTCTGTAGTTTGTGCTTTTTGTTTTCTATCTAGGGAATGTTTGCCTGACTCAAGGTCACAAGGATTTTCTTTTGTGTTTTCTTCTTGATATTTTGTAATTGAGTTCTTACACTTAAGTATATGCTCCATCTCAGGTTAATTTTTTTATGTGGTGTGAGGTAAGGTTGAGGTCTTTTGCCTACAGATGTCCAGTTCCTGTACACAGCCTGCACTCATAACCCTTACACGGCTCTGCTTCCTCAGTCTTGTTTTTAGTAAGTGCATAGCTTTGTACAGGTTAAGTCCTCCAAGCCTCCTACTTAGAACATATAGTCTCATAAAGATTAAGGAGAACGTAAAGCCACACCTAGTACAATGTCTGCAGTTTGGTAGGCATTCAATCAGTGATAGCTATAACTGTAATTGTAAAGTTACTTTTTAAAAGCCTCATTCATTTTATTCACCCAACATACTGAACACCTATAATACGTGCTGGTGATATATTAGTAAACAAAATTCCTATTTTCATGGTGATTACATGCTATTCATTAGTATACAAATCACAAGACATAGTCTTAATATAATTTTATTAAATGACATTAAAGTTGGAGGTGCATTTTGGTGCAGCTTTGAAAGCTTACAGTTAATCTTTAAGCCCTGTGGTAATGTATTAATTTAAAAATTAGGTTCTACAAACGTCTTAGAAGAGGAATTGGTCAGCCTTGGAAACAGTGGCGAACAAGGAAGATCGTCTGTCTCCTGCATCGTCCAAGGAGAGAATATTCTGAGCCAGTTCACTTATATTCCTAGCCTATTGAAGATTAAATTTTAAAATGCGGTACTTGACATAATGTGGCTCTAGGTGCCCAATTGATGACTCACGGGAGGTGTTGAAGGCAGGGCATGGGCTTCGGAGTTAGATGCGGAGTTTAGTGCCTGCTTTTCTTTACTGGCTGTGAGGAATTGGGCAAGTTGCCTCCTGTCTCTGATCCTCCATCTCTCTATACCGCATTTACAGCAACATTAGCACTAAACGAGGTCACTGTTCCCAAGCGCCTGGCCCCAGCGCATCTTATTTCCCTTCGTCTATCTGTAGTGTAAACTGTAAAGAATTTTATTTATGTAGAGTGTTGGTTTTTTTTTTTCAGAATCGTCTAAAAGAAATTGAACAAAACCTCTCTAAAATAATGAAACTTGACAATGAAATTAAAGCCTTGGAAAGCCGAAAGAAGCAAATGGAGAAAGATAATAGTGAACTGGAACAGAAAATGGAAAAGGTTTGTGGTGGTGCCATTTAGTTCTGCTTCAAAATCCTGAGATTATTGTAGTGAACCTCATTCTGAATCCATTTTACCACTTAAGAGAAACATACATGTCATGATGTTTGTCTTACTTTCGTGTGAATGTTAAAGGGAGGGATATTGAATACACTTCAGTTTGTACTTTGTACCTCGGAGTGCTGTCTTCTTACGCTTATTCGTTAAAGCTCTTTATTCTGGTTCTGCGTAGGTTTTTCAAGGGACTGATGAGCAACTGAATGATTTATATCACAATCACCAGAGAACAGTAAGGGAAAAAGAAAGGAGATTGGTAGACTGTCAGCGTGAACTGGAAAAATTAAATAAAGAATCGAGGCTTCTCAATCAAGAAAAATCAGAACTACTTGTCGAACAGGGTAGGACAAAGTGTTTACTTGATCTTATTGTAATATTAGGCATTTTTGGCATGAATGATGAATCTCCAGGGAATTATGCTGAGTGAAAAAAAACAGTCTCAAAATATCATATACAGTGTGTTTCCATTTATGTAACATTTTTGAAATGCCAAAATTTTAAAAATGAAGGACTGATTTGCACTGGCCAGTGTGGCTCAATGGTTGGAGCATCATCCCCTAGTCAGAGGGGTTCTGGGTTTGATTCCCGGTCAGGACACATATCTAGGTTGTGGGTTCATCCCTGGTCTGGGTGCGTGCAAAGGCAACCAGTCGATGCTTCTCTCGCATTGACATTTCTCTCTTCTCTAAAAAAGCAAATGAAAGCATCCTCGGATGAGGATAAGAAAAAAGAAAGAAAAATGAGGGACAGATTAGTGGTAGCTCGCGTTACTGAGGAGGAGGAGGGGCAGGAAAAAGGTTAGTGTGGTTATGATTATAAAGGCTTCAAGGATTCTTGCGGTATTGGAACTGTTTGGTATCTTCACTGTTGTGGTAGAGAGATGAGCCAGCGCACGCAGATGGTACAATTACATAGAACTCAATATGCACATGTGCAATACAGATGTGTACAAGTAAAACTGGGGAAATCTGAGTAAGGCTGATGGGTTGTGTCAGTGTCTGTATCCTGGCTGATTTACTATGGCGGGTCCCCTAATAACTGTTACAATGTTTTTGAGATGTGCAGGAACTTAACTCTTGTCTGTATCAAGTAGTCTATGGTAAATTTGATTTCGGTACATGTCATTTCACTTAAAGTTGCAGAATCTATCCATGACTTTAAGTGAGGACTTACTTTATAGTTTTACAGAATGTTACTAAAAGAAAACAGTTTCTTACAAAAACTCTCACACCAGGTGTGTGCACTTTTTCACACCAAGTGAGTCTCCAATTCTTGGCAACTAGGTGTCCTATAATTTAACTCGGGTCTGACACTAACTGCCCAGAATTAGCACAGACCCCACAGATTAAGGGCTCAGTTCACGAGACTACTTCCAATGCCAGTGGTAAGGTCCAGGTTGTCTGTCATCTGTACTGCTGACCAAAGGACTGTAAGTCAGTCATTCCCACAATCCCTTCCTCAGGTTCAGTAGTGTGCTGAACAGCTCATAGCACTCAGGGAAACACTATCACCAGTTTCTTATAAAGAATACAGTTCAGAAGCAGCCAAAAGGAAGAGATGCACAAGGCAAGACATGGAAAAGGGGCGTGGCCCTCTTCCTGCACCTCCATGTGGTCACCACCCTGCAAGCACTCTGAACCTCACTGTTTAGGGGTTTTGTGGAACTTCCATTATGTAAACATGATTGATTATATTATTGGCCTTTGGTGATTGAACTGAATCTTCAGCTTCTCCCCAGAGTTGGGGAAGAGGGTACTGAAAATTCCTACTCTATAATACCATAGTTGGTTCCTTGGATAACCAGTTCCCATCCTCCAGGAGACACTTCCTTAGAATAAACTCACGTGTGGTTGGAAGGGACTTACAATGAATAACAAAAGACACTCCTCTTACCTCTGTCACTTAGAAATTCTTAAGAGTTTTAGGACATCTGTGTCAGGAATGGGGGGCAAAGACCAAATACATATTTCCTGTTACATTACAATATCACAGCTACCATTTGGGGAAACTGGAAAAGAACGTAAGAGATTTTGCTGTATTGTTTTTTTTACAACTTTATGTGAATGTATAATTATCTCAATTTTTTAAAAATCAGCTAAAAACGAATTACGGTTTTTAAGGTCGTCTACAGCTACAAGCTGATCGCCATCAAGAAAACATTCGTGCTAGAGATTCATTAATTCAGTCTTTGGCGACACAGTTAGAACTGGATGGCTTTGAGCGTGGACCATTCAGTGAAAGACAGATTAAAAATTTTCACAAACTTGTGAGAGAGAGACAAGAAAAGGAAGAAGAAACTGCCAGCCAACTTATGGTAAATACTGTTATTTTCTTTTGTTCGTGTCAGGTTTTCTGGCTGAATTGTTTTAATCTTTGGGTGGGCCTTATTTTGTCATATTTTTGGATTAGTGTTAGGATAGAATCTGCTAAAAGGTAGAAGAAACCTCTTTGGAAGCAATCTTTTTAATGTATGTAAGGCTAAAAATACAGAAGACAATGCAGACCTACATTTTTTGGTTTTAAATACAATTTCTTTTCAAAGCTACTGGTAAAGGAAAAGCTTGTTCGGACTTAATAATGGTTATCTCTGGTTGATACTTTTTCATATTTTCCTTAGTGTACATGTATTACTTTTACAATGAAGAAACTTTTGCTTAATGAATTGTTTAATGAAAAAATTGTTAATACTCATTCTTATATGTATCTAGAATGACTTTGCAGAAAAAGAAACTCTGAAACAAAAACAGATAGATGAGATAAGGGATAAGAAGATTGGACTGGGAAGAATAATTGAGCTAAAATCAGAAATCCTCAGTAAGAAGCAGAACGAGTTGAAAAATGTAAAGTACGAATTACAGCAATTGGAAGGATCTTCAGACAGGATTCTTGAACTGGACCAGGAGCTCACAAAAGCTGTAAGACATAATATTTTAAGGTGTAAGACATTTAGAATCTTGCATTTTGAAGTATCTGTTGTTAATCCTAAGATTATGGCATGTTAACTAAAATATCAGTCTTGTCTAACAATCTCATGTAAAATGAATTCATCCAGATAACTTAATCACTCAGCTCTTTGGTTCTGGAACCTAGTGGATTAAAACTTAGAATCACCTAGGAAGCTTTTAGAAAATACTTACGGTTAGATCTTACTTCACACCTCCCAAATCAAAGTCTCTTAGAGTATGGAAATATGCATTCAAACCAAAACTAGGTTATTCTTGGTTAAGAATCACTTAGGTTAAAAAAACAAGTACTTTTTTCCTCTAGGTTCAATACACTGCAGATTTTATAAGATTTTTGCCGTATTATCACTTTTTCTATGGTGGAAACTTTCTTAGCTCATCTATTTTCATGAATTTCTAAATTTTCTTCCTTGTTTCTAATCTGTTCCCTCTTGTCTTCACCACTGAAGTAAGCATCCTAAAGCTTGGCAGATTCCCCCTCAGATCCTATTTTGATAATTTAAATAAATACTCCTTTTTGGTCCCTAACTTAACATCTAGTGTACGTTTTTGTCAGTGTAGCCTTTCATCACAACATTGTCTTGTTGTGATGGGGAGGCACTGGTCAGGGCCAGCATAACTGTTTTCATAGCCTCTACGTGCCAGGCAGCGTAGTGCGTCACATGGGTGCTTGGCAAATACTCACGTATTGACTGGAGAGTCATGAAACTATGTATTCATACTTAGCCACATTTCTCTTAATTTTTCCCTAATTCTCATTCTGTCCTGCCCTCCCCCCACCCTTCAACCCTTCCAGATTTATTTACTAATTCTCTAATATAACATAGTAAGGTAACTTTATAAGATTTTCCTTAAAAATCTTTTTCCTTATGTTGTTTTTTGTCTGTGGGATAAAAGCAAACTAATAGTTTGACCATTTGGAGTAAGTTCACTTCTATACTGTACTTTGTCCTTGTCTTAACACAAACTGTGTAAACCTGTGCATTTGTTTGTATTGATAAGGAACATGAGCTTAGCAGGGCTGAGAAAAACAGCAATGTAGAAACTCTAAAAACAGAAGTGACAAGTCTTCAAAATGAGAAAGCAGATCTAGACAGGATCGTGCGTAAATTGGACCAAGAGATGGAGCAGCTAAACCATCATACGACAACACGCACCCAGTTGGAGATGCTGACCAAAGACAAAGTATGACCTTCCTTTTCTTCTAATTGTGCTTTCTCATAGTATAAATACCTTCTCTGACATTCAGAGTTGGGGCTAGTGAGCTTAATACTCTATAAAGTAGACTTTCAAGCTTAAAAACTATTTTCTAATTACAAAAATTAATAATACAAAAGTGTATACACACAAATACATGTGTACGTTGTTAATTTTTACATCTCATGCAGAAGTTTTAATTTTTATATCACCAGACTTGTTACTCTTTCCTCTTATGGTTAGAAAGGTCATCTCCATTCCAAG
>VMDR010016562.1:0-21037 GCA_007922815.1 Macrotus californicus
TTTCTTTTTCAACATACAATCAAATTTTTAGTTCGAGCCTCTTCACACTCAAAGTCTGAAGTGCCTGTATTTCTTTTTGCAGTCACCAGTTTTGTCTGACATCGTGGTGACACACTGCTTTTCATTTCTGTTCTTTTGAATGTGACCACTCTCCACCTTTAGAGTTGACAGTTTAATTTTAAAGCACACTGAAAGGGGTCCACTTGCTTTTTCTACTGGATTAAACTATTTCTAACTGGGTTGGAATAATTTTTTTTCTTAACTGGTGTGCATACAGCTGGATGACAATGAGCATCTTTAGAAAGTCATTTGGCATCGGTAACACTCCCGTTCCTAGCTTTGGAAGCTCCATTATCTGTCCGAGAAATTTGTCATTTTCTACTACCTTTAGTTGTGTTGCCTTGTATGAGACAGAAAATCATCTGCATGCACAAAATTTTAATTTCAATGCCGCAACATAGTGTGATATGTTAGAATACATTTTAAGTGAAAGTACAGAAGTCATTTTTAAGCTAACATTTAACCCTTTGTTGAGCTATCAATGCAAATAACTCACCCATCATGACAAGTGGATGAGCATACCCTCTGTGCATGGCTGAGATCACATGTATGTACCAATAACCACCATGCCCCAACTCACTCCTCTCCTTGACCACTGTCAAATGTCTTTGACATCCATTGAAAGTTGTACTCAAATTTTGGAAAGTTTAAAATTTGAAAATAGCACTAATGAGTTGTAGAATGGAAAATCTATTGAATTCTTCAAGAAATTAAAGAGCTCTTTTTAAAGAATCTAAAAACAGTACCTACGACAATGGTAAAGCTGGAACTCACGCACAATGCCCATAAATAACTTATGGGCCCTAGAACTTGCCCATCCCGGCACTCTCTGTGGTCACTCTCTTGGACTATAAACCCTAATCCCTTGGTTCGACTAATTTACATAGTGCCTAACCACTGCTACCCGCAAAATCCTTTTCTTGACCCAGTTTTTTATTCAAGATGTCATCTCCCCTGCACCCCACTTACCCCCCAAAATCCCCAAAACTCCAAAACAAACTCTCAACACTCCCTTACTTCCCTTTCATTTCTTGGTGCATTTCAATCAGACTTCCCTCCTCATTGCTCTACTGAAACCACCCTTATGATCTCGACAATAGCTTTTAAATATCAAGTCTTACGCCTTCTTCTCAGTCTTGATCCTACGTGATTTTTTTTTCAGAAACCCTTGTCTGTCGATATTCTGATAATTTTCTCTTCCTTCTGACCACTGTTCCTCTGACCATGTTGCCGGCTCCCCTTTGGTCTCAGCCTCAGACTCAGGTATTCCAAACTCAGCTTTCTCTTCCAACTCGCCTTGGTCACACCTGCCTCTGCAGGTGTTTGGCTTGCAATCCTGTACTGTATAATCCTGGCTTATGTCTGAGCTTACAATCCTGAATTGCTAACTACCTCCTAGGTGTCTTCATATAGATGCCTGCAAATATGACAATTTGGATGTTTATTTTCTTTTGCATTCACATCACAACCTATTTCAAAAGGAATCTCAGAGGATGAATTTACACTTCCTGTAGAAATCTTACTCCTTCCTTAATGTTGAGAGTTGCCTCTCCTAGGAAGCCTCCCCACGTTCCTGTAATGTAATGAGTCATCACTTGAAATCTTACACCCTTTTAATTGTATGATGGTCATAGATTTCTACTATAAAAAGTTGTGTCTGTATCCCCTGTGATTCGGAGGTTACATGAAGGCAAGTTCCCATCTTTTCATCCTTCCTCCATCACCTGTCCAACTCTGAGCACAAGATCTTGCAGGTAGGGGAGCACTCAGGAACTGTTCTTATTCTAAGTTAAACCAGAACAGGGGGGCAGGGCTTGATGTCTCAAATAGGTAGTTTTAAAGCAAATAAAGGGGAATTTTTTTTTCATAGCAGGGAATAAACTTCTTACTCGTCTAGCTAGATGAATATAGAAGATGAAAATGCAGGTAAGTTCTATATAAGAATTTAACCAAACTGAAATTTCAGTTTAGAGAGGTGTATGATGTGTTACTAGGGGAAAACAGGGACATGCCTTACTTTTCAAGTTTAGGCCACGGTTGACAATTACCCCAATTCCTCAGGACTGTCCAGACTCACACAGGACATCTAGTCATCCACGGATTTGGCAACAGTTCAAGCATTCTGTTCAATTCAGATCACCAAGCTGGCTAATATGCGCTTTCCACTTCACTGCAAGCTCTGGAGACACAAACGCTTGTCCACACCCCAGAATGAATCCAAGCTGAGGTTCAGCACAATTAGTTATTTGTTTCCTCTAACATCTGAACCTTGTGAGATTCGGCCACCTCCTGAGAATGAGCCGTCTGCCAGCGAGGCATGAATAAAACCGAGAAGGTTCCAGCTGGCATCACCTGCCGTGTTTTGCCTTATTTCTCTATACACATTTCTAGACTTCTGAAATCCAGGGGCCTCTCGAGAGAGGCCCCATGCCACAGGGGCTGGGCCGCTGAGACCTTCATTCTGACGTTGGATTTTTTATTTGTGAGTCTCCGTCTGACTCAGGTATGAGACAATGGCTCTGGGACTCTGAATCTCAGATTCTCCCACGACTCTGACCCTGGTTACTTTCACATTCAAACCCTTTCCAGGTAGTCCCTTGAATATTATTCATCTTTAGATCCAATAAAATTTCTGTTTAAAAGTTTATCTTTTTAAGGGTCCCTATACTCTGCCCAGATTTCTCTCTTGTCCTATCATATGTCGTTTTAGATTCATTTTCAGTACTGCTGTGAGCCACGGATGGTATTGTTGGGGGCTCACTGCTCTGCTTTGCTTTGTAGCATCTCTCTGTGAATACACAGGTGACCCTTTCTCCCCATTTCCACTGCCATCATCTTAGCTTAGCTCCTTGTAACACCTCGCTTGCTCTCTTAATGTCTGTCAAAGTTGTAGTGGTTACATGCTTGTATTCAGAGTTGGATGACTTGGGCTTCAATCTTGGGTCTGCTGCTCATTACGTGTGGCTTTGGGTAAGTCACAGTCTCCCTGCACCTCAGTTTTCTCATCTGGGGAAACTAGGGATCATACTCATACTTACTCCTAAGGTTATTGGGATGATTAAATGAGTTAAATCTAACATATCAAGTGCTAAGAGCAGAACCTTGCTTATCCAGGAGCTAGAAAAATGTTTGTTGTATTATTACTTTTATTATTATTACTATCCTTCATACTGTTGAAGACACTGCTCTGTGGAAAATACCAGTTTAGTTTTTAAATGAAAACAGGGTCATTTTATAGCCATTCTCTCTATGTTGGCAGAGAGAAAAATTAAAGAGAGCCTCTGGCTGGTAGGATGCATTTGAGAAGAATTCAGTAAAGATGAGGTCTTTTAAGTGCAGGTAATTCTCAGAGATGAAACTGGACGGGCAGATGAAAGGTAAACTGTGGAGGTCCTTTGACCCTTGGTGATATTACTGAAGATTATGATAAAAGCAGGGGAGAGCCACTGAGAGCTTGGAGCTGGGGAGTAGCAGTGAGCCCTGAGTGAGACGTCTGCAGGAGATGCCTGCCTCAGTTAAAGGAGATCGGGGCTCCTTTGTAAGGCCAGCCCTAAAGGGCCAGAGCATCATTCATTCATTAAAACGTTTCAAAGATCTTATGTCTTCTTGGAGTTTAGGGTCTACAAGGGAAAACATACAATGCAAAGCAGTAGCTACAAAAAGCCATGGTAAATGCTGCAGAGGACATGGAGACTGTCTCTTCCCCATTCTTCTCACCCATGTCACCCTCAAGGAGATGGTGGTGTGGGTAGGACCGACTCAACGTCTGACTCCAGGAGCGGGGTCTGGTTTATGGAAGGCAGATCTTTCTAACTTTGATGCACATTCCAATATGTGGGGAATTTAATAAAATTATAGGCACCAGGGCACCACCCTTACCTATTAATTGATCTGGGAACTGGTAGCTAATGATGCTAATGTGCAGCCAAGGCTCAGATCCAGTGGTCTAACCAGACTGGGTGGTCTTAGCCTTCCTGCTAGATCGTTTGTTTTCTGAAATGTTCTGGAGGTGAAGGCCGTAGACCCAAAGCAGCCATAGCACATCATTGCCCATGGCCGTTGAGACTGGTTCAGTGGGGCGGTCATCAGAGCAAACATTTCTACTTCTGTTTGGTTGTTGGAGTGGCACTTTCTTTGCCCCAGATGTAAGCAATGAAACAGTTGCTTGTAACCATATTGTAAACCAGTGATTTTTCAACTGGTGTGCCATGAGAGGCACACTGGTGGGCCTAAAGAATTTTTAAAACATGCAATACCTGACTATTTAGTGAGGGTCAGTGACCTTTTTCCCCTTAGATGGTTAAATTAAAAAATGACAACAGCCACCCCAATAGTTATCTAGTGTGAATGAATCAAAATGATACCTTATTTTTTTGTCAGATTGGCAAAAAATATATGTTTTTTTGTGTGCTGCAGAATTTTAGTAATTAGTTTATATGTGCCATGAGATGAAAAAGGTTGAAAATTGCCACTGTATACCAATTCATAGAGTCAAACATAGCCAACAGAATGGCCGAGGAATAGCCCTGGAGCTTGGAGCAAAGCATGCTTGATACGTTCCTATCTCTGGACTTTCTAGATACCTGAACCAAACACATCTGCTTGAATGTTTAAGCCAATTTGAGTTAGGCTTACTACTGCTTGGAATTGCTGTGTAACAGTAAAGCATCCTACCTGACTGAAGAGATGTGTTATGGTAAATTCAAGGTGCCTGTAACTCAGAAAAGATCAGAGAAAGGAGTGGGTGCTGGAGAGAAAGAGGGTATAGTTTGAGGGACAATGTGACACTGGAGAGAGTATGGCCTTTAGAGTTGAGCATGTCTGAGTTTCAAGTCTAGTTCTGCCCCAGACTGGCTCTCTGACCTCGTTTCCTCACTTTAAATTGAGGGTATTAATAAAGCTTGTAGGATTATGATGAAGTCTAATTGAGGTTCGTTATGAAACTGGCCAAGCCCAGGGCCTGCTGGTCCATTGTAAATACTCAAAATACGAGGCTGTTGCTTTTGTAGTGGTAGCTGCCACCAGGTAACTGGCGATGAAAGGTTAGGGGCTGAATGACATGTGAATGACATGTGATAGGGTTCAATAGGGACAATGGCCAATGGGATGGGGCTTCTGAAGTCGCACCAGGCCTGGATCTGATTGGGTGCAGACACGATGATGAACATAGCTGGAATAGGAAAGAAGGGGCAAAAATGGAAGAGAAAGTTGTATGCTTTAAAGGGTTGTTTCCATTTGGCAGAATTGTTTGGCTGGATTGCCTTTGTTCGTTGTGAGTATGGTCCTCTGTAAGGAATCAATGGTGCTTATATGTAAAGCGAACACCATCCTTGTTCACTACTGGATGAAAACTGATAAAATGTTTGCTACACAGTTCACTCCTTATCACTTATCAGAAGTAACCTTGAGCAAGGTGAGTAAAAGTACAATTGGATATATCTCTGCTATTTTGACCTCCATTGCATTGCAGTCACGTCCTCCTAGAAATGAATTTTAGTTGTCTTGAAAGAATATGGGAAATATTCTGGTGTTGATAGAAACCTGAGAACCACACTATTCTTCTTAGCAACACATTTATAAGCTTTTTCTTAGGATGGGTTACTTGTGTAGAAGGTTATATAACCTATCATAGGCTAATTATTAATTAATCTCAATTTTAGAAGACATCAGTCCTTTGCTTTATTCCCACATGCTGGGACAGTACGCTGTACCAAATCAATGGCCCGAACTTCTCATCTGGAGTTGGGCACCGGAGTTAGAACTGTGAAAGGAGAGCTCTCTGGACCTCACCCCTGCCTCCTAGATCAGCCTCTCCTATATGCCCTACTGTGCGGCTTCCGCCACAATTTAAAGAAAATTTAAAGAAATATAAGCAACTAAGTCTAGATTACCTTTTTCTTAAATCAGCTTTAACTATAATCTGTCATTTCCTAGTCTAATTTTATAGTTCTTTTTTTCTTTTCTTCAATCTTCTCAAGGACATTGTGTTCTTTTCGCATGCTTTGACATGTGGGCTTAACTCTTTAACTAAGAGAGTTTCTTCTCAGCCTTTGGTATGAACCACTTTGCCAGATTTTAGTACCTTGGTGAAAGAATTTGTTTTTCCTTAGGGACAGAAAATTCTTCTTTCATGCAGGTTTTCTCAGGTCCAGGCATAACTTTTGTGGTGAAGGAACAAGATGACCAAGGAAGGCACAAACCTCACGGCTCTCATTTTCCAATCAGGTGAAGGTTATAACTGGTTGATTACTTTCATAAGACTCTTCCCAATATCACATATCTGGTATGGGGTTGGAGAAGGTATGAGCTTTGAGTTTAAGATCCTGCTTTGCGATTAACTTCTGTGATCTTGGGCAGCGACTTACCCTTTCTTGAAACATTTGCTCATCTGTAATTGGACAATAAGTAAAATCATGGCATTATTATGAACATGAAATAATATGTAAGCCACTTAGCCAGTACTACCTGTGCATAGTGAGTACTCAATACATTTTTATTCCTTAATAGCTCTTATTTCTCTCTTTTGAGGTTTATGATTGGGGTAAATTTGTGTGTACAAAATACTAATTATTATAATTTAAAAATTCTAACAGCTTGCAACATACTTGAAACCTTATTCTCAGAAGAATGATGCCTAATTTTTCTTGGACTTAAATATGAAGTTCACTGCATTTATTATTTGCCCTGCAATACTGAGAGAACTGGCAGTTAAGAATTCACAGTTATTATCAGTGATCTTTGAAAAGACATGGTGGAGAGGAGGGATTCCAGGAAACTTGGAATAAGCAAATTTTCCAAATTTCTAAAGGAAGAACAGAATATGTACCCCACCCCCACCCCACCAAATTAGAGAGTAGCCTACTTGATAACAATCCCTGGAAAAATTCTAAAAATGCAGCTATGCCGATTATGATTTCCAAGCACTTAGAAAAGAAAGCAGTATTTGTTAGGAGCTAGTGTGAATTCACTAGGACCAGGACATTTCCTCTTTTTTTTCCTTTTCAATGATTGTAAGGCCTGTGGATTGTAATTTTGTAGACATGGTGTGTTTAGATGCAGCAAAGCTTTTAACAAAATTCTCATGATATCCCTGTGGGTAAAATACTTTGAGAAATGTGGCCTGGATTATCTACTTCCCTTCCATCTTTCTCTTTGTTCTAAAAAGATTTTTGGTGGCTTTCACAATACATAACATTCAGTAAGATGAGGCAAAAAAGAAAAAGAAGAAGAAGTGAGGACATTAAGATAAAGGTAGAACAAAGTGACTAGGGAGAACAAGATGAAACCACGAGTATGTGGTTGATCCATAAAATTTGTTCTGTGAGATTCTGTTGTTTCATGCCCTGTACGCTTTCTAGAGGTGGTTTACAAATTTTCCTGTGGGCTTTTTAACAGTCCAAGCAAAGAGGAAACGTCATAAATAAACGTGTCTATAAGAAAGAAAAACGGTACTGAGGATAGAGAGAAACTTCTGTGGGTTCTTGTAAAGACGACATACGTCATATAGTAAACAATCTTCTCAGTACATCCCTACGTGAAATGCAAAGGTGAGTTTCAAAGGTTGCATCTTAAGAAGTACCTTGGTGTAGGCAAAAGTGCGATCTTGTAAAAAGCGTTCTATGGGAAGTAGAGGGTCAGGGCTTGTGAGAATGCCTTCAATATGAGAGACCCTCTGGTGGTCAGGGGAATGCTCTTCCCATTAGGCTCTTCTTTGACACCTAGTTTATTAAAGGTCATTGATTAAAGGATTGGTATCTCTACTGCTCTGTTTCTAACCTTGGGGACCTGGAGCTATCATCAAAGATAAAGTCATTGAAGACACTCCTCACATTTTTGGAGAATGAATTTGGGAGGGACAGTGGATATAGTTAAATTGTCTTAATATCTGAAATATTGGGTCAAAGCCTACCAGCTAACATTTGGTAGCTGTTAATATATAAAATAGTGCAAATCCTTGTGTTACAGAACCAGAGACACCCTGAAAGCAAAGCAGACTATTTGAAAGGACCCCAGGAGCTTTTGTGATTGCAGACTCAGGTGTGCCAACAGTGTGGCATGGCTCCCACGACAGGTACATTCTCATCTGTAGAGTCCCGTCATACCCTGCTCTGGCCAGATCACACATGGAGCCCTGTGTTCAAGTGTGACGCCATATTTCCAAGAGAGAAATCCATTCAAAGGAGAGTGTTGGGGATCCTGAGAGCCCTAAAGGAGCATTTAGGGAAACTGCAGATGCTTATCCTATAAATAAGACAAAACAAAATAAAATCTGCCTCAGTTGAAGAGGTATTATGTGGATAAGAAAGTAATTTATTCTGGGTTAATCTAGAAAGAAATATGGGACACTGTTGATTGAGTAGATAGGAATATGTGAAAGGAAATATTCCAAAAATTAGAGCTGCCTGAAAAACCCAATGCTCTTTATTATAAGTAGTGAGTTTCCCATTACCGGAAGAACTCAAGGAGAGTTGGATGACTGCCAGAATGTTACAGAGGAGAGCCTGATGAGAGTGAGAGATTGTTTTAGGTGACCTTTAAGTTCCCTTCCATCTCTAAAGATTTTAAGCATCTTTATCTGAAATGGCAAAAAAAAAAAAAAAAAGCAACAGTTTAGAAAAATTCACCGGTTATTTAAGGAAGAAAATCAATCTAGTCTCAGACTATTGTTAGTGCCTCAGAAGATCTGCCCCCAGATGACTAAGTTAAAATAACACCAGCAGAAGATGATGAATCATGCTGCTTTTCCTAATGGTCTCTAATGTGCAAAGCCCAAGATCACAGCTGCCACTCCGAGCGACTATGTGGGGAGGGGGAAGTGAACTATGGTAGGCGCAACCCTGTGATGTTCCCAGCTGGTAGCTCGTGTGTATGTGATTACCTAGTATTCCTTACCAGCTGTTTTTTAACATTAGTCATCCGGATTTAAAACAACCACCCCTCTTTCATTTATCTCAATAAGCACTGTTCTTTTCGGGGGAGTAAGACATTTCATCTAGAAGTGGAAGCTTTTCTTAGTTCTCCAGTGCACACAATATGATTGTATAAATATGTACTGCATGCAGGGGTGTTGTGAATCTCAGGTGAGGCCACTATTGAGGTTCCATGCGTTCTTCTTATTCCTGTCTCAGGTCACCGAGTTTGAGCAGGGTGAGGAGAGTGAGGAAACGAATCTCTTCTGAGGCCAGAACAAAGGAAGGGTTTAGTGGTGGACAAGCTCTCAGAAGGGGTCTTTGGAAGACGAGCACACAGGACAGATGGTCCCCGGCAACCTGTCCCCCTTCCCAGGGTGAGGGTACTTAGATGGGTGGGTTTTCTTTCTTGGTGCTTCTGGGGCTTGAATGAGGCACACCCCTGGGGAGCGCTGGGTTGACAACAGGAGTATGATTGTACCGAGTCTGGAATGAGGATTGGGACAGCAAAGTTAAGTAGGGTCAGGGACTGGGTGAGACCCTGGAGCAATTTAATCAGAGGTGGTGGGGGGGGGAGACCCTGTGAGCCCAAATCCGAGGTCTAAAGCTAGAATAAGAACCAATGGGGTGTCTAGATATTAGAAGCTAGAAAAAAAATCGGATGAAGGCTGTCCCCAGAGATTTGACTGAGAGAATTGCTGACTTCACAGTCTAGCTTTATTATATCTCACTCACGGGACTCTTGTTCCCAGTCAGTGGGAGTGCAAGCTGGTGCAAGCTTTATGGAGGTCAGTCTGGAAATGCATATTAAGTCTTTCACAAATGTGGACCACCTTTAATTTAGTAATTAAACTTATAGAAGTGTATTGTAAGAAAATAATTATGTCTGCAAAGACGTCGTGAAAAGAACGTTCATTAAAGCATTATTTAAAATAGCCAAGAGGTGTAAAACATAAAAGTCCAGGAATAGGAAATTATTTAAATAAATACTTTTATATTAATGTAATGTAATATCATGTGATCATTAAGAATCACATTGTTGAACATTTTTGGAAGTGACTTTAATTGGAGCTAATGGAATCATTCTGAAGTCACTGGTAAGTGGCAGGGATCAAATCTGCTCTGGTCAATATTTCTTTTATTTCCCAGAATCAGACACTGTTACAGGCCTGTATTATCAGGTATAATCTCAGGGTTACAAAGCTGGTGATGTCTAACTTCTTTTTAGATAGAACTTTGCACTTACGTCTTTCCTGGTATCTGCATAAAGACATCACGCACGTTAATATGTGCATGGTGCTTGCTCCCCCTTGCTGTTTCTGCCACCAGGGCTCTGTGGCTAAATATTGGCATGGCCCTGTGTTCAGCTCTTGGGCTGACTGACTTTCTCTCTACAGTTGCTACCTCGGTGGTCTCTTCTGGTCTTGATATCATTTAGGTGCTCCTAACTCCCTAATTGGTAACCTGGACCTTTCCCCAAGACTCAGACTAACTAACACGCTCAGCTATTTGGTTAACATCTGCACCTTGATGGCTAACTAACTCCAGTGTCCAAAGCTGCATTCCTCATTACCCCCATGGCCAATCTGCTCTTTCCACAGTGCTCCCTTTTAAGTAAACGATAACTCTGTTCTTTCAGTTTCCAGAGACAGAAACTTTGGTGGCATCCTTGACTCTTCTCTTTTGTTCACAGCTCATATCCAAACAGTCCCCATATCCCGAGGCTGCATCTTCAAAATCTATGCAGAACCTGAGTGGCTCTTCCCACCCACACTGCTCCTAGTCACCGTCTCCTGGTTTCTTCCAGCTTCCTGCTCGGACTTCCTGCTGCCACTCTTGTCCTCCCCATTCTATTCTTAGCTAGGTAATCCTCCCCAATCCTAACTGGGGACACTCCCCCTCCCTTTCTTTCTCCCTCCCTTCCCCTCTCTCTCAAAATAAATAAATAAAATCTTTAAAAAAAAAGAGGGACACTCCCCCGTTAGGTCATGTCCCTCTACCCTGCTCAGCACTCACCATTGGTTTCCATCTCCCTCAGAGAAAAGTTCAAGACTTTCCGTGACATGCAAGGCCCTATGGGATCTTGCCTGTGGCTACCTTTTCTGACCTCATCTTTTATTGTTTTTCTCCTCACTCTGTTCCACCCACATTGGCCTCCATGCTGTCCCTAGAACATGCCCAAGTACTTCCCTGCCTTAGGCTGCTGCCTGGAATTTTCCTTCCCCCACCTCAGGGTCCCTTCCCTGCTTCAGCCTTCCTTCTAAAGCCAGCGTTGGAGTCAAGGACTTTTCTGACAATGCTATTTAAAATCACAGTGCCCTTCCTTCTTGTGTTACTACTACTTATGCCTCTTGCTTGGTTTCTTTCCCTCCACAGTAGCTATCACTGCCAAACATGCTTAATCAGTTTTGAATTGTCTGATTTCTCCAACCAGAGTAAAAGCTCTACCAGAACAGAGATTTTTCTTCTTTTGCTCACTGCTTTTTCCCGAACGCTGAGAAGGGTGCCTGGTATATGGTAGAAACTCAGTACATACTTGTTGTTGGATGAAGCTACAGAGGCTGTCCCTGAGGAAATACCAAGGTGTTCCCCGTGGTGCTGAGGTAAGGAACACAGCTCGCAGCCGTAGGGAGACTTTTCAGTGCTCCTGAGAACGAATGACCGCTGCGATGGCACAAGATGCCCAGAGGTCACAAGCGAAAGTAAGATGAGACCTCTGAGGCTCAGTTAGGATGATGGGTGTTCCTTCACTCCCTCCTAATTATTTTTCTGTCACCTGACATGGGATATAGCTTGTTACAATGATGGAGGGAAGGTGCTGAGACTGGGAGAGGACTGTGAAATGGGAAATGGCTCAAAACATCTCTCTTAAATGGGTGGGAGGCCTTCACGAGGAGGACGTCGTCGTATCGTTTCGGTCTCCGAAAGCTCTGTGTGTCCTGTCCGGGTCTGTGTCACTCAGGACACTCACGTCACCCACGACCTCACAGCTGTTAAGGGGCTATTACAGGGGATTTTTGCCTCAGGATGGTAATATAAATTGACAGTGGAATATATATTCACCAGATAGTGAATTTTGAAAGATTATAAAATACCATAAAGATAACAATCCTTTAGTTAAGGGGGGGAAAAAAACCCTATGCTTTCTATCATCTATCTGTTTCATGATCTCTGTGCCAAGAAAATAGAATGGAAGGATATATACCTAGGTCCTATCAGTGAGTATCTCTGGCTGTTCGAACTGTGTTTTTATTTTGGCTTCAGAAGATCTCTAATTTCTAATTTTCTTCTTTTTTTTTCTTAAGATTTTATTTATTTATTTTTAGAGAGAGGGGAAGGGAGGGAGAAAGAGAGGGAAGGAAACATCAGCGTGTGGTTGCCTCTCGTGTGTTCCCCAATGGGGACCTGGCCCGCCACCCCGCCATGTGCTCTGACTGGGAATCGAACCGGTGACCTTTCGGTTTGCAGGCCGGCGCTCCATCCACGAAGCCACACCAGCCAGGGCTCTATTTTCTAATTTTCTACAGTGACTACATTGTGCTTTTATAATAAACGTCAGTTGTGAGCATGGTTGTGGAGTTATGAGGCTACATGAGGGTATGGGCAGATTGTAGGCAAGGATCATGGAGTCTCAACATTGGACGAGCCTTGTTGGGTATAAGGCTCACCTCCTCAATATCCTTACGAAGGGGTTTTTACTTGTACACCTCTGATGACAGAGAGCCCAGCCTTCTGAGCCAACCCACAGCATATGTCCACCTTTGACTTCTGCACAGTGGAGACTGTGCTCTTTGGATTCATAGACTCTGGATTTTGGCAATAGCCACCTACTTGGTCTTCCTACTTCCACTCTCACTGCTTTATAATCTGTTCTCAACAAAGCGATCCTCCAAAACCCCAAGTCAACCCAGTCAAAACCCACTTTCCAGCTCTTTCAGAGAAAGGTCAAAAACTTTGCGTGACTGACAGGGGCCAACGTGAGCTAATCCATCTCCTACATGACAACCGGCTCCCTGAAAAATTGGTAATGTTTTTGAGACTTACCATCTTGCTGGGTGTTTCACTTTGGGCATTCTACTCCTTTTAATTTTCTTTTATAGTGTTTGTCTTTTGAGCTGAACACAGTATTCCTGGGGTTGCGGAACGTCACAGAGCAGAGGATGGCGTTTCCTTCTTTATTCTGGATACTTTACTTCTTTTAATTCAGCCCATGTTTGAATTATCCTGCTTGATGGCCTGTGAAGAGCTCAAGGAAAGAAAGATCACACTCCACTTTCTTATTTACACACTGTTCATGGCTATAAGGATTTTCCATTTCCCTCTCGTTCTTCCTCTTTCTATGTCTCTCTGTCTCTCTCTGTCTCTCTCTCTCTCACACACACACAGTTTCAGTCTAAGGGGAAGGGAAGAGGAGAAAAAGCATAAAGAGGATTTGATACGAGGGACTGAAACTTAGGAACAAATAAAGGCTCTCTTGGTACTAGGAGAAGTATCACCAACGTAAATAAATTCTGGTTCTTTGAATTTTTATAGCTATAATTTATCTTAATTTAATGAGATTAATTGTGTTTTGTGGAAGGAACACTATGGTGGGCACTGTTGTTTAAGATGGAAAGCAAAGGATGCAAGAGGTATTGAAGATATGGACGTATTTCTCATAAAAACACATGGTCTAGTTAGGGTAGCATACACACCTGAAACAGATAAAATAAAACATCTTGAGAGCAGACACAGTGTACCATAAAATAAGCCACAGACACAGGGCTTCAGAGGATTGATAAATTAAGGGGTGATGAGAGTACACTGGTTTGCACATTCCACTCGATAAATGTTTTTTGAATATCTACTCTCTGCAAACTACTGTGCTGTGTTCTATGGAAATACACGAAAAAGAATCAAACATTGACCTTGCCCTTGGTGTCTGTGGGTCAGTGGAATGCAAGATTAAGCAGCTATAGGAGTTTTTAAAGTCTTGGACAAATGTTTATGATCATGTTACATTAAATAAATGGCACATCAAGTGACATATTTGATATGATTTCAACTCTGTAAAGTTCCCAGAAGGTTAGAAGAAAATATGCTGAATGTTTTAAAAAAAATTTTTTAAGTTAATCATATTAGGGTGGAATCATGGTGATACCTCTGCTCCTGCGGCCCAACTTCTTTATATTTTTTGTACTTACCAATTTTCTATCGTAATATGTATCATCATAATTTACAATCACTTAAAGAGTAAAGTTAACCCACCCACTTTACCGACATTCTTGCCTTAAGATTTTATCCCAAGCCCTGAGGTCATTCCTTAGCCTTTATTTTTATTGGTTGTCATAGCTTTTGACTACCCATTCTGTCTTAACACATACTTGACCTCTATGGATTTGTCCTTTTCTAATTCTTCCCCATCTTGCATTTTTTTCTCTGCCTCCCTTGCCTCCAGATCTGTGTTTTTAAAGCTCTGCCCTCAGCCCTCACCTCTCTCTGGGACTCTTCTGTCCAGAGGCTAGAGGATCTCAAGTGTACCATCTGTGACCTTGGCAGCACATCCGATTCCTGAATCATGACACTCGAGATCTGGCCTCGCTAAGGAGTGTCAGGAGCCAAGGGGCCTTGTACCCTGACCCTTCCACATCAGATCATTTTCAGAGACAAGGTGAGGTGGTGGGGCAAAGAGATGAGACTGGATCTTATCTGAGCCTTTTCTTCCTCATTTGCAAAATTGAACTAAGGGTTATTACGAGACTTCAACGGGTCAACATATGTAAAGTGGCCAGCATGGTGTCCACATGCAACAGAGTCTCCAGGAATGTTCTCTCCTCCCTTCCCTCCCTTCTCCTTTCCTGCCGTCTGCCTGAATACACACATGGCGATCCTCAGGGCATGTTGTCTGTGGTTCTCATTACGTACATGTACTAAAGATCCAGTTAATCTGTTTTGGTTGCTGTCAAAGCAAAGGATTGTCATCAAAATGTCTACTTATGTGAACAGAATGGAGTACTTTATTGATCCACCAATTAGTGGTGTGCTGTTTGGTCTACTTTCAGCATTTGGGAGTTTCGCCTACAGTTAGCAGAATGTCAATGAAGAGACAAATGTATAGGATTAAAACAGTAGCGAAAGGGTCATTGAAATTACTTCGTGTCATTTTTACGGTTTTCCCAATGTCTATTTTAGCTGCCTTTCTACCACTTATAAGGTTTCAGGAGAGCAGAGTCCCAGAACTCTGTCTCAACAAGTATACTAGCCTATTGAAAGTAATTATGATTTATCTGGAGAGAGGATACCTTTTGCTTCTTGCCCTAATGTCCCTTGGCATTAAATTGGAAGACGATGTGGCATAGTGGAGGGCGTTTTGGACTTGGAATCAGAATTGCAGGATTTGCATCGAGGCTCTGAAGAGTGGGAAATAACTCCTCCTTCATAGGGCTTGTGTGAGGATTAAATCAGTTAGCACTATGAAATCACTTTTTAAGAAAATGTTAGGAATGTAAGTCATTATTATTTTTCACATGAATCCACACATCATCCAGAAATGTCTGTCTATAGCTTTCTTGATGTAGTTAAATATTTATTTCATTTTCCACCACCCCAGCCTGTTATGCAATAACAACAAAGAAAAAGAGAGAAGCGTCTTTAAAACAATTAGCAGCCAAAGAGCCTCAGCTACTATGTCGCTTGTCACTTAGCTAATGCGGGGCTTAGAGTAGATGCTAAACAAATGTTTGTTGAATGAGTAATGAATGAAATAGATTTATCCCACTTTTGTGTTAAGAATAAAGGTGTGGTGACTTTAACACAGAGCTGACCAAAATTCACTGACCCTTCTCGAAAGTGAACCCGATGCTGTGATCAGCTTGGGCAGGAGCTCTCTGAACACTGTGTACAATATATGCTATTAGGTTTCAGGTTGACTTCTAACTATTAGTTTCAACGAATCTGTTATTTTTAATTAAAGACCTTTAACATTTGTTTAGTACTTTATAGTTTGTGAAACAACTTTCGTTTCAATATGTCCTTTAACATTGTAGAGTTGTACGAATCCATTATAGATGAGGACATAAAATTTAAAGGAATTAAGTAGCTTGTTTAAGGTGACATGGAAGGTAAGAAGCAGAATCTGGCTGTGAACCCAGGTCCTTTGGGTCCGAGCCCAGGGCACAATGACCTAGGCCTCCTGCCATGGCTGCTGCTACTGTGGTACTTGAGTGCTTAGCCTCTGAGTTTCCCCAGGGCCTAAGATGAGACACGGGAGGCAGTCTGGTTTTGGAGGTGTGGTGGGGGAAGCTGGCTGTTCTACAGTCGCTTGCTGAGCCATCTGCTCTCTCTTCCTCTTCAGAAATGATGCATTCGTTACTGTGGGCTGCTTTTGCCGAACACTTGCATTGTATCATTTTCCCTGTATGTCGCATGTGGGGCATTTGGTGACAGGCAACTCGGCCTACATCGGTTTCCTTACGTGGAGTGATAGGTGCACACACATTTGCTTTCATTTCAATGTCTGGACAATCTTAATGCCATTTAGACAAGTCACATGTCTGTGCAACAAGAGGCTCCACATTTCAACTTCCCTTTTTGTGTAATGCTAATAGAAGTTGGAAGGGAAAAAAATCAAACACATACGTACAACAAAAACAAATCAAAGGAACCTACTGGTTAGGTTGGACACCGGTCAACCACGTCACATAGTTTTAGACTGGTAGCAATAATTGCATGTGTGTGTGGGGGGTTTGTCTGTTATTTTACAACTTAGCATCCAAACCTACTCATACTTTGTGGTAATTATCAACAATGACTCTGGCACAACTTGTAAGGGAACCAGTGGTTGCCAGGCTTACGTGTGGGTGGGAGAAATAATTGTTACCCCTGTAGGAATATTTGGCAAGGTAACTAGGGGTCAACAGACTTGGGTTTGCCCTGTTGCTAATTTGCTTTATGGCCTTGGGGAAGTAATGCCGCCTTTTTAGGCCTCAGTTGTTCCACTTATAAAATGATGAGTGGAAAGAATTTCTGAAGATTCGAACTCAGGCTCTGTGACCAATTGCTTCGGTGACATGTAGAAATTAGGGGGGATGTGCCAGGGGTATGTTTTCAAGGAACAGGGGCATAGCTCTGAACATGCTGTCGTTCTCTGTGAGTGGCGAGAAGGTTCATGGGAAGGCTGCCAGGCTGTGAAGGTCTCTCCGAGCACAGAGGATGAAAGTTGTTGTTTAGATTTAAAGCCTAGATGAGGCGGCATTTGGGCAACAAAGCACTGGGGAAATTCTGTCGCTGAGAGCGCACTCAATACCTTCATGTTTAATAGGACATTCAGAATCCCTGAAAACTTGATGAGTGAGAGCTTATCTCAGATTGTATTTATTCATTGGTGATTTCTTCAGTTGTCAAATATATAGTGAGTGCTTCCTGTGTGCCAGCCACTGTGCTAGATGCTGGGGGCTTGAAGCTGAATTTAATTCATGACCTGACCTCAAGGGGGAAACTGTGTGCGGAAGGGTTTATGGGAACGCTCTGTACTTCCTGTGCAGTTTTTCTGTGAATTTAAAACTGCTCTTAAAAAGCCTATTAAAAAAATGATGAGGATTTATCAAAAGGATGTGGGTATCGGGTTGAATGGACTCTCTTTCTAGGACAATGTGAGCATCAAAATAATGCCTTCGATGACTTATAATCCTTTGCACAAAATAGAAATCCATGAGCCCCTCCTGATTCAATAAACAAATGAATAAATAAGTGAGTGGAGATAAAAATTCTCTCTCTTATATACTCAATAAGAAATGTAGAAAGAAACATGTAATGAAAAGATCACCATTTGGCAATTATCAAAAAGAAGGGAAATGGAAACTCTTGTGCACTACCAGCTGGAATTTATCCTCGCCAGCCATTCTGGAAAGCAATATAATGTGTTTAGTGTGCGTATATCCGGTGGCCCAGTGACCTTACTTGTGGGTATAAATTCCGACAAAGATAAAAAGTGACGGTGTGTGTAAGTATGTGGTGGAATGCTGAAGGTAAACTTCGCTTTCTTTCTGCAGAGGAAGTGAGCTACACTAGAGAGATATCATGGAACACTATGTGGTAATAAAAATCAGTCGACATTAACATATGCAGCATAGATGTAGATTATCCACACACATCATACATGGCGTTGCATGAGAAGCCGCCACACTGTTTTCCGGTGTTTGGACCATTTTATATTCTAATTGGCGGGATATATGAGAGTTTCAGTCCCTCCACATCCAACACTTGATACGACTGGTCAGTTTATTTTAGTTTCAGTCATTTTAATAGGTAAGGAATGGCATTTCATTGTGGTGTTGATGAGCATTTCTCTAACGGCTAATTAATTATGCTGAGTACTTTTTTTACCTGCTTATTTTCACTCCCTCTTCTTTAACTGTTCAAACATTTTGCCCGTTTTTAAAATGGGGTTGTTTATTTCCTCATTAGTAACTTTTGAGTGTTCTTTGTGTGATCTAGTTTCAAGCCCTTTGTTGTATATTGTATCTGTGTAACTACTTGTATTTAAAACCCTACACGTACTTGTATGTATGCATGTGCTTATATGTCTATCTGTATACTTGTATTTCTGTTTTAAATACAAGTACTTCGTAAGTATAGATTTTTAGTCTGTGATTTATCTTTTCATTCTTTTAACAACATCTTTTATGTGGCAGAAGTTTTGAATTTTAATGAAGTCTAAGTCATCATTTTTCTTGTATGGGTTGTGCTTTTATTTTCCTATATAAGAAATTTTGCCTAACCCAAGCTCACAAAAATTGTCTCCAATCTTTTCTTCCCCAAATTTTATACTTTTAAGTTTTATATGTTTACATAGGTATAGGTATAGGTATAGCTATATCTCCCTAGGTCACAAAGATATTCTCATACTTTATTCTATCAGCTTTATAGTATTACCTTATACAGAAAGGTCTGAAATGCATCTTGGGTTCACCTTTGTATATGGTATAAGGCAGAGGTGCAACTTAGCTTCTATTCAAGTGAACCAGTCTTTTCAATACCGTCTAGAAAATTCTCTCTCCCTTGTTTTAAAGTGGAACACTATTATATATCAGGTTTTTATGCACACATGGGATTGTTTCTGGGTTCTCCATTTGGTTCCACTGACCTATTTGACCTTCACCATACTGTTTTCACCACGGTAGTCTTTTAGTATGTCGTAATATCTAGTTAGAGGAAATCATCCCTCCTTTCTCTTCTTCAAAGTTTTACCAGCTATTTGGGGACTTTTATAACTGCACCTAAAGTCTGGATTATTTGTTTGAATGTTTTTGAAAAGTTGAAATTTTCCTTGTGATTGCATTGACTTTGTAGATGAAGTGGGAAGAACTGACCGAGGGGTGGGAAGGCAGACTGGTGCAGCCACTGTGGAAAGCAGTGTGGAGTATCTTCCAAAAATTAAAAAGGGAACTGCCTTTTGACTCAGCAATTCCGTTTCTGGGAATATATCCTAAGGATCCCAAAACACCAATACAAAAAGTATATATATATTCACCCCTATGTTCACAGAGGCACTATTTTTTATAGCCAGGATCCGGAAACAGCCCAAATGCCTATCAGTAGATGAGTGGATAAAAAAGCTGTGGTAATTTACACGGTGGAGTACTTACACAGCAGCATAAAAGAAGGAATCCTTACCTTTTGCGACAGATGGGTGGACCTGGAGAATATTTGGCCAAGTGAAATAAGCCAGTCAGAGAAAGACAAGCACCACATGATCTCACTTATATGTGGAATCTAACGAATACAATAAATTAACAAACAAAATAGAAAAAAAAATTGACTAAGTTAATCACCTCTCTATGAACCTGGTAGACGCTCCACACACTCAAATCTTTTGATGTCTTTTATTGGGGTTTTCCTTTGCTCTTTTTTAGGTACTGCTAGGTACCTTTTGGTTTTCTTGTTGCAACTATATTATTTCATAATAGAGTTTCTTAATGGTATTCGACTGCTATTGATTTTTATGAGATGGTCTTGTTTTTGACAATCTTGTTGAGTTCTCTTTTTGGTTCCGTTATCTATTTTATTCCACTGTGATCAGAGAACACGCTTTATATTACCTCAGTCCTTTGCATTTGTTGAGACATTTTGTGGTCGACTGAAAAATGTTCAATATGCACTTGAGAAGAATGTATATTCTGCTGTTGTCGGGTGGAGCATTCTGTTACGTCTGTGAGGCCTGGTCGATTGGTAGTGCTCTTCCAGTCTTCTTTTTCCTTTTTGAGCTTCTCTGGTTGTTGCATCCATCATTGAAATTGAGGTGCTGAATTCTCCAACAGACATCATTGAACTGTCTATCTTTTTCTTCATTTTTTTTCAGTTATTGCTTCATGCATTTTATTGTTAGGTTCATAGATGTTTATAACTAGTGCATCTTCCTGGTGAATTGACACTTTTCCTATTTTAAAAAGGTCTTATATCTTTATTAACTATTTTTAACTTAGTTTTAGTTGTTTTGTTTTCTGTTCCAGCTCTGTTTTGTTCATGCGGCATGTCACTTCCTACCCTTGTCCTTTCGATCTGTCTTCATATGTTTGAGTGTGCCTTGTAGACAGCATACACAGTAGGCTCGTGTTTTTGTTTTAACTATTCCGACAAGCTCTGTCTTTTGATTGGAGTGTTTAGTCTCTTTGTAATTAATGTAATTACTCATAAGTTAAGATTGATTTCTGTGGCTTTATGTCTGCTATTTGTATTCTCTATGACTTGTCTTTTTTGTTTCTTTACTATTCAATTACTGCCTTCTTTTCTGTTAAATATTTTCCAGTGACCATTTAATTCCTTTGTCATTTATTTCACCCTATGTTTATTTATTCATTTTCCTAGCAGTTGCCCTGGGGATTAACATTTCATAACAATCCACTTCGGATTAATACCAACTTAATTTCAATCATATACAAATTTCTCTACTATATAGCTTCATCCCCCTCTTTGTACTATCATTATCATTGTACAAATTACATCTTTATACACTATAAGCCTATCAGCACAGGTTTACAATTATTGCTTTATGCATTTGTTTTTTAAAGAAGATGGGGAAGAAAAGAATT
>VMDR010016563.1:0-21042 GCA_007922815.1 Macrotus californicus
GAAGCAAAAACTGCTCATAACATAGTTTAATAATTTATGTTGTATCAGTTACAAATGGATTTTATAGACTTGGAATTAGCTGATTAAAACTGCTGCCCACATCATATTGTTTTGAATATGGGCTGATTATGAGAATTCTACATGAAAAAAGTAGGATCTCCAATTAAGGCTAATGGCCTGTGTCAATCCAAACAGTCAACTCTCCATAGAAGGGAGCACAGTAAAGACATTAAGAATTTAGGATTGAAAGTCAAAAGACTTAGGATAGACTCCCGGCTTTGTCTTTTTATCAGCTTGGGTGATCTTACACAAGTTACTTAACTTCACTTAATCTCAGTTTTTTCATCTGTAAAATGAAGATAATAATGTCCTTAGTTCATAGAGTTGTAGTAATGATCAAATCTGACAGTGTGTTCACGCAGAGCTTTTAGCATGTCCCGCCTATAACAGACAGCAAACAGACCATAATATTGGTTCTATAACAAGCAGTAAACAGAAATTAAAAAAATAATCATAAGCATTAATGTTGTTTGAGCCTAGAGAAATTCCTAGTTTAAGTAGAAATATAATTTTAAGTATGCTCCAAATCTCTGGTGTAAATGGTAAGGCAAAGGTCAAAATCACTTGCAGTACCTTTTTCTGTAGGGCCTTTTTTGTGTAAATTTGGAAAATTAGGTTGGAATTCCACCAGTGTTCTATCATTGGGCCATCAAACTGTACTGGAAACACAAATCTCTGCTGGAATTTCACCACTGTAAGTAGAAGCAGAAACATAAGCACATGTCACACCACCCAACTAGCACCATCATTAATCCACGCTTTGACATCATCCACCTCCCTTTCAAATCTGACTAAAATCTTTCAGGAATCTAGTCAATGTAACTTCACAGAAGTGTCAGGGCTATAGGACTAAAGAAGCAGAGACAGAAAACCCTGGGTAGAGTACAGGGAAGAAAAGCAGTGCAATATTGCTCTGCTCTGCTGAGAAATGAATGACAAGCACATGGGCCGGAGTGTGTAGAGAGACAATCCTGTTTCTAGAGGACAAGTTGGTAGGCAGTGTAACAAAAGAAGGGGGCTGGCTAGAGGTGGGACAATGAAGGTAAATGAAGAGAAAAAAATGAATAAAAAATTGTAAGAATGCAAATGAGTTTATCTTATGGCTGAAGACTGAGGTATTCCTATTCCGACACTCATGCAAGGTTCCAGGTACTGACATTAGCAGTGTTAAGCAGGGTAGTCTACCTCTTGGATAAAAAGGAAGGGTTTTTGCTATAATAAGTGTAAACAGGATAAAGTGATGGTAGTATTTGAATTTGTGCTCACTGCCATGAAGCTTTAACAGGCTAAAAAAAAATTGGGGCTAGAATCCTCTGGTATGAGTAAGTTCTGTTATTTAACTAGTGACCACTTCAGCCACAATTTATCACTTGTAAAATCATCTTCCAGTTCATTCACTTCTAGATCTTTAAAACGAATCTGAAGAACCCTCACAAAAGACCAAGTTCATTCCAATTGCCAATTTGACCTACTGATTTCTCTATTCATCTTTTTGCCATCTTGATTCTTGACTCCGTTTACTTCTCTTGGTACTCATGGACAGGATCTGGGTCTTGCTATCTGGGCCCACACATATGAACTGTGAACAAAAGGTCTGGGCCCAGGAAGCCCATATCTACTAGATCAGTTTACCTGCTTATTTTGCCAGGAGAAGGGAACTCAGACAACATCTACAATACCTCATTGTTGTGCTGAGGTGATCAACTAAGGTAATATATATATATATATATATATATATAATCCTTTATATATAAATAGAATTCTATTTTAAGCCAGTACCATGCAGACTTCTCTTCATCACCTAGGTACATTTTTACATTATATTACCGTTATTTCTCACATAATTCTGTATCTTAAGTTCATTTTTTTTTTACCACTAAAAGTGAGTTAAGGCAATAGTGGAAGAAGAAATTCATGTAAATAAATTGCTAACAATATCCCACAGATATTTTTTAAAAGTTGCTAATAATGTTCCAGAGAATATATTTTTTAAATATTTTATTTATTTATTTTTAGAGAGAGGGCAAGGGAGGGAGAAAGCAAGGAAGAGAAACGTTGATGTGTGAGAGACACATCGACCAGTCACCTCTTGCACGCGTCCCGACCAGGGACCAAACCCACAACCCAGGCGTGTGCTCTGACCAGAAATCGAACCTGCTACCTTTCACTTTGCGGGACAATGCCCAGCCAACTGAGCCATACTGGTCAGAGCCCAAAGAAAATTAAAAAAAAAAAAAATTGCTAACAATGTCCCAGAAAAGATTTAAAAAATTGTTAACAATATCCCAGAGAAGATTGCTTTTAAAAGGAAGAGATTCTGAAAATACCTAGTCCAGCCTATATTGCTGTTGTTAAAGGAGGTCCACAGAAGAAAGTAATTTTGTCCAACGTCGCACAATGAGTGTGGGGACTAATCAGAGCTAGAACTCTTACAAATCCAGACTCGATGCTTATTCCACACTTCCTGTATGAACGTCTTTAGAATAACGGGGAGAATTCAACCACTGTGGCCAACAATAATAATAACGAGATAGTACTTTATACCCATTAGAATGGCTACGATTTAAAAAATGGACAATAACAAATGTTGGTGAGTATGAAGAGAATTAGAACCCTCATGTACTTATGGTGTGAATGTAAAATGGTGAAGCGGCTGTTAAAGAATCTGGCAGTTCTTAAAAAATTAAAACATACAGTTTACCACATGACCCAGCGATTCCACTGTTAGGTATATAGTCAAAGGAAATGAAAACATATGTAAATACAAAAACGTGTACACAAAAGTTCCTAATAACATTATCCATAAAAGCCAAAAAGTGGAAATACCCCAAATGCCCATCAGCTGATGAATGGTTAAAGAAAATGTGGTATATAACCACACAATGGAATACTAAATAGTCATAAAAGTAATAAGGTACTAATATATACCACAATATGGATGAACCTTGGAAATATTAGAAGTCAAAGAAGCCAGTCACAAAAATCACATATAATTTGATTTGTGTGAAATGTCTAGAAAGGGAATGTTGACAGAGACAGAAAGTAGACTAGGAATTGCTTAGTACCAGGGCTGAAGAGGGAGCTGAGGAGTGAATGCTAATGAGAACTCAGTGTCTTTCAGGGAGAATGAAAATGTTCTAAACTTAGATTGTGGTGGTGGCTGTACAACCCTGTGTATATACTAAAAGCATCAAATTGTGCACTTCGAATGGGCGAATTGTATGATTGTAAATTATATCTGGATAATGTTGTTTTTAGAAGGGGAAGACAATAAAAGTGACAGTAGTTGAAAGAACATGATCTAAGCATCAGGAGTTCTGAGTTGTGCTCTCAGCTTGTTACTGACCTGTTTCCCTGCATCAGGACAGTCATAGCAACTCTGGACTAGTTTCCTCACTTATAAAATAAAGGAATTAGAAAAGCTTCACTTAAAAATTCTTTCTGCCTCTAAGATTCTATGATACTAAAAGAGTCAAATGAGTAATCAGGGATTCTGAAATTCTTCCAAAGCCAAACTGTCTAAACAGCAAAAAACCAGTCTCTCTCTTACTTCCGTCTGTAATTTTACTGGAGGCGAGTCGAATGACCTCAGTTATCAAAGTTTTCTTTCCCAATCCACTTTTGGAAAAGCCCACAGGTAAGTGATATTCCACAAAGAAGGTGCTAAAAGAAAATCAAAATGAAAAAAAGTGATTAAAAAACAAACCAAATAATAAATCTGTTTTTAGTCTGATAAATCCTACATATCTTGCAGGGTTCTATTTTGAGGATCTCAGGTCCTCAGAGGAACTATCTTACCTCCCTCTCTTCACAGCCTTCACCAATTCTGTCAGGCAGAATTCAAGGTTCCCTTCCTGATGCTCCCACAGCACTTTTAGTATAAAACTTCTATTTTGGACCCCAAAGCCCTATATTACAGATAAACATTTAAATGTCTCTCTCTCTCTCCTGCTGACTATAAGGTATGTAAAAACAGAGTTTGGGTCTTAACTTTCTACATTCTGACACATATCTAGCATAGTGCTTGGGACTTAGTGGGGGATTCAATACCTTTTCATTGAATGGTGCATATGAAAGCACTTTACAAACCATAAAGTATTATACAATTATTTATCATCATCATCATCATCATCATCATCATGACACTTCCCGCTAATGTCAAATTTAGCATTCCTGTGTTAGAGGCATACCGCTTTTTTGTTGTCAGCTTAGGTGGTCTCCGAGGAAAGCTTGTTTTGCTAGGGGTCATCTGTGGACTATCTGGAGGAACTCCCATTGTTTCGATGATGATTCTGACTGAATGTATTCTACCCAGAAAGGCCAGTCTATCTATACTTAGTGTTACCACTTGGGCATCTTCTGGAGTTTCTGATATCATCTGTTGTCCAACCAAATTTCTGAAAGGAATTCATACAGTGAAGCAGACAGTCAGAGGCCTGATATGAAATGATCGAGTTTGTGTAAGCACGAGGAGAAAAGAGGAAGACGGGCAGCAAGCAGGTGAATTCACAAGTTATCAAGTATTGGGACAACTTTAATCAGAATTCTGGTCCTAATCCATGGTAACAGAAATCTCAAAAAATATAAAAACATTCTTCTAATCTATAGGCTCAACTCCACACAAGAATAGAAACTGATGTTATAGAACTCGTTTTTCTACCAGGGATATCGACTTTACTTCCGTTACCCACTGCCTTACTATAACTACCACTATCACTTTTTAATATTCCTTTTCATTTGCTTTCCTTACATATATTTTCTACATAAGTATAATAGAGCACACATACAACCTAGAATTCTACTTTCTCCCTGAATCATTTGATGATATCCATCTTCTCATGTTATTACATTTTTAAGGACTACAATAATTAATGAGTTACAGTAACTAACTAAACCAGTCTGATGCTGTTGGACAAACACAGGTCATTTTACTTTAGGAGATCTTGTGAAAATAATCTTCCTTTGCTTTCACCTCTAAACAAGCGTTCATGGAGAGGCTCACCTACTTCTCTTGCCCACTGCTCTCTTCTTCAACTTGTGATCATTTGACTCCAGAACCTTTGAAGATCTGGCAAGCGTTTTTGACTGGCTCCTTTTTTTAGAAGTGACAGTATCATCATCTTCATTGAAGAAGTCACTAATACTGCTATCAGATTTCTGTGAGGAGAAGAAATGAACAGAGAGGCTCTAAAAGATAAGTGCTTTGGGGACAGTGGTAATAAAAATATTTCCTTACAAGAAACCAAATTCTTCTCTGTACATGTATCATTCTTATCTTTTTATAGATTTTATTTATTTATTTTTAGAGAGGAGAAGGGAAGGAGAAAGGGAAAGAGAGAGAAACATCAATGTGTGGTTGCCTCTCATGCACCCCCTACTGGGAACCTGGCCCACAACCAAGACATGTGCCCTAGACTGGGAATTGAACCAGGGACCCTGTGGTTTGCAGGCCAGCACTCAATCCATCAAGCCACATCAGCCAGGGGCATGTATCATTTTTAAAGCAATAACTAACATCTGGGAGATAATCCCATGTTTCTCCTGGTTGTACAAAAATACACCTGACCCTTGAACAATGTGGGAGTTAAGGGCACTGATCCCTCTGTGCAGTTGAAAATCTGCCTATAACTTTTGACTCCCCCAAACCTTAACTACAGTTGACTCTCTACATCTACAGACTCAACTAACTCCAAGTTACAGCTGGGAATACCAAAATACTGTTTTCAATCTGTCATTGCTGAATCCACAAATACAAAACCCACAGATACATAGGAGTGAGTATTAATTGAAAAAAATCTGTGTACAAGTGGACCTGTGCAGTTCAAAACTGTGCTGTTCAAGGGTAAACTGTAATCTGAAGTTCACAACAATAACCTACAAGTTCAGTTGAAAGAAAATACATTCTTCTTTCACATTCAAATAATAACCACTATTTATTGACTGCCTGCTATGAATCTGGTACTGTGCTAAGTGCTGCACATGTATTACTAATACCACATTCCTATAAGGTGTCCTTATCTCAATTTTTTTAAGTGAGAAAAATGAAAGGTGAGAGAGGTTGGAAAGCTTGTTTACGATTCACAGCTATAAGCAGTAAAGGCAGATTTTGATCCCTGGGTTCCAAAGCCTATATTTTCTACCATAGTTTGAGGTAAAATCACTGGTAAAATATCATCTAACTAGATGGATGCACAGGCTGCTTTTCTCACCACTCCATACTACTAATGATTCACTCTGCTTTTACTCTTGCCAAAATGAACTGTTTATTATTTGTCATAAATTTCCTTAACAGGGGAACCAGTGGCCAAGTCCCTAGTAATTAATTTTTATTCTGAGAAAAGGCAGCCACTACAAGTGACTGATCAGTCCTTTCTACCACAAAATGCAACATAGAGAAGACAGCATTACAGCTATTTGACTACACTTATATAGTCAAAAAAGCTTGATAATATAAATGCAGGAAGCTAATTCAAAGTCATCTGAAGTGTATCACCTCCAACTCCTTTTTTCAACAACTCAGGGTGTACATATAATGTGTTGACTTGTGTGATAAGAGTAACACACAGATTCTAATGCCACGCTCAGAGCTGATGAGATGGTGTGGTCTAAGTGGGAAAAACACAGGCTTTTTGTCAGACAGACCAGGGTAAGAATTCTAGTTTTGCCACTTAATTACTAGTAATTAATGTCTCTAAGCTTTTATTTCATGACATATAAAAATGATAACGCTATCTCATGGGGCTAGAGAAAGAAGTAAATGAAATAAGAAATTTAAAACATTTGGTACAGTACTGAATAAATAACAGGTAATGTAAATTTCCTGACACAGAGAAAATGTGTAATAAGTGTAAGTTCCCCTTCCTTTTTATCCTACAGGTAACATAGTATCAGTGAAGAGTTTAAGGCAGGAAGTCATGAAATCCTAACAATTCATAGTGTCCTTTAAATCCATTTCTCCTTTCCCATCACATTGCTGGCCCCGTCATTCAGGCTCTCCCTCTCACACCTTCAGTAGCCCAATGGCTTCTTATCTGCTTCTGGTTATTCTTCCTTGTTGGTCCCTGCATCATTGCCAGATTAACATTCCTAAAACGCTATTGTGATCATGTCATTTCCTCGTCATCTGACATTCATAGGCTTTCACAGACCGGTTGCAATTTGCTAGCCTGCCTTATGAATGACTTCTCATTTAGTTAAATTAGCTACCTTGAGTACACAAACTGCTTCTCTAGATATGTCATTCTTGCTCTTCCCGTTTCATATCCTCTCTCTCTCTAAACACCATTTTTCAAGTCTCAGTTAAAACCCCTAATTCCTTATGATGATGCTCTTTCCTGACAGTCTCATGTACAAGTTCTCCCGGCTTGCTCTGAACCCTGGCAGCTCTGTCTCACCACTCAGCTGGCGTAAACTACCTGATACTTCAGTTACCTTTTCTGACCCAGAGCATAGAAAAATCAAGAGTATGACAGCAATGTTCACAAATATAAATGATCACTTGTGGAACAGGGATTGAACTTAATACAAATAGACCCTAGGAAATAGTACACCAGAATGAACAGAGTATATAAGAAAGAACTTGATATAAGAAAGACTTGATATAAGAAAGGCCTGATATAAGAAAGAACTCTGAAAATGCTAGAACTGCCTAAAAAGAGAATACCTTAAGGGTCAGTAGAGGTATTTGCTACCTGTGAGTAGAGTTTCTGGAATATTCTGAAAATATAGCAGTCAAGGGTGGTTCTGAGGGTATACTTGCATTAGCTCTTCCTTAGAAGAGCTCCAAGGAAGCCATATAATACATTAATTAATACTACATTAATAATATATTAATTAAGGCCATAGGCTTTGGATTCAGGTAAACGAGAATTTGAATCCTGGCTCTGACACTTACTTACTATGTGTCCTTGGACAACATACTTAATCTTACTAGGCCTGTCTCCTCTCTGTAGAATGAGGATAAAACTTTCCTTTTTGGGTTGTCATTATAATTAAAAATATGGTAGGTAAAATAAACAGCTTTCTATCTGGCAAGTGGTAATATGCTGGTGCCTACTAATATTACTAATACACTAATTGTAATCTAATTCCTAAAGCTTCAGATTCAATGACTTACAGGTGCTGTGTAAAATAAGTTCTCCAGGAGACTCTGGTCATACTGAGGGTCATTTGACTCACTGCTGCAATACACATCACTCCCAGGAGCTGGAGAATCTGGAGGAGAACCTAGTCCGTCCCAGTAATGACCTTGGGATAATTCAGCACTGCAGAGATAAGAAAAACAAAGCAGAAGAACTTTAAAAGTAGTTTCGGCTAAGCTATTCTCTTTTCAGTGAAGTCTAAAGTTCTAAACATAAAGAAGGTATGTTAAACAGAAGAATCACATTAAACAGAAGACTATCTGATAAATATTTTCATATTATATTCCCCTTCCTCTGGGATGCCAACAGCGAGTATAAAAAATATACACTACTAACACTGATTGTGATTTCATTCATTTATTTAACAAACATTTTCCTGGGCACCTATTATGTGCCAAGGATGGCCTTAGGTCCTAAATGATACAGAGATGGCTAATTTGCTCTATTCTTGTGTTGCTTATGGTTTAGCAGGGAGGAAAAAAAAGGAAACTAATTAATTCTATTCAATGAGTTAAATGTTAATATGTTGTTTTTGTGAATAATGGCTAACTCATAAATATGCTTTCTCCCACTAAACAAAAATAAGTGTATTTAGGGTTAACTATGGCAAGTTAGTTTTTTGTAAAATATAGAAGTGAGTAAAACAGACACCCTACTTAGAGTTTGTACAATAATAAAGATAAGCATATAAATATGTATATATTTCATTGGCTTTCTCCTATAGTTTCTCCTATAGTAACTAATACAATGAAAGTCTGTTAAAACCTGTTGAATTCTTAATCAACATGTTATTCATAATGAAAACAACTTATTAAATACTTAATATGTGCCCTACACTGTGCTAAGCATTTCAATGAATTCTTTCAACTTTACTTCCCTTTTAAGCTAGCTGCTATAATTTTTTCCCTCTTCTCTGATTTCTCAAGAATACTGTATACAATAACTACCTTCAAATTACATCACGTTCTTATAGTTCTTGCAACTAATAGATGCTCAATAAATGTTCCTTTCCTCACCTTTCCTTTATCTATAACAGGGTTTCTCTCAATCTTAGAACTATTGACATGCTGGGTCAGATAACTCTCTGTCATTGGGAGCTATCTGCATGTTTTGGATCCCTGGACTCCACTCACCAGATACCAGGAGCACTTTCCCAGTTTTGACAACCCAAAATGTCTCCAGACGTTACCAAATATCCCATGGGAAGTAGGGGAGAACTGTCCTCAGTTAGGAACCGTTGGTCTATAGTAATCTCTTTCTTCAAGGTCAGAACAACGTCCTAGCTGCCAAAACCCAGCAAAGAACTTCCCAATCTACATGGCTTCTCCGCAGCTGCTGTGCACTGCTGCTTTTTGAAGCTCTGCTTCTTGGTATTCTATGCGACTCTCATTTGCCACTTCTGGTCCCCTTCCACACACACACTCAGTTGCTTGTTTTTCCCCCCTTGCATATCCTTAATGTTACCAAGATCTCCACTGTTCAGTATACAGTCCTCCACCTTTTATGTTTTTTTTTCAAATTAACATTTCTTTGAATTTATTCTACTGTCTATAGCATATTAAAAGGCATGCCATTTTCCTCTATGCAATATTTGGGGCATACTTATACCAGAAACTGGGAGAGGTCAGAGGTACTCTGCACAGGCTAAGAGGCCTGGGATTCCTGGGAGGACAGGGGACATGGAAGTGAAGAAAAAAGGAGTAGGGTGGGGCTGGAATCAGCCTGAGACAAGCACACTCTCAGCACTTCCCTCTTCTTCTTAAATATTTTTAAATCAAATATTTAAAAAAATAGGATTGCAAGACATAAAAATAAATAGTAGCAGCCTGCCTCCTCACTTTCAACTCACTAAGATATTTCTTCTGGTATTTACCTTTATATTGCTAAGTAACACACGTGTATGGCTATTTTCTGAATTTTCACTTTTCTAAAAGACTTATGGACTTCTTATTATGAAAAATTAAGAATCCACTCTCTTATACCACTACTCTTGGACACAGATTTCCTTTTTACCCATCTTCTCAATTTAGTTATATTATAATTTTTGGCAGTTAATCTTCAGGCTTAATATTATGTCAGAGCCAAGTATAATTTTTCGCACTTTCTTAACTTCTAGTTTTCCTTGTTTTAATAACGGCCTTAATTTTCATCTACTTAGTTTTCTATGTGCCTGTTAACTATTTCATTACTGAACTCTCCAAGAGAATTGAAAATTCCCTCCCAACTTGGTCAAACACAGGAAGAATGTGTCTCCTTCTACACACTCCCTCCTCCTAGGAAATAGAAATATTCCTAGTTAAGCCCTGGCCAGCTCCCACAAGGAGTGTTTATTCTCTAATACGACACAGATCTTAAACCTCCTTTTCTCTCTTTGTGTTATATCCCCTACTTCTTGGACTCCATGCCATATGCTTTCTTCCTTTATTCTCCTGTGGTAAAAGTATCACCCTCTGCTTTCCCAAGGAATAGTGCAAGAGAAGTAAACTTTTGAGACCCTGGAGGCATGAAAATGTTTTCACTTTACCCTCATGCTTGACTGACAGTCTGATTGAGAATGGAATTTGAAGTTGAAAACTCAGAATTTTTAGAATTTTGGAAGTATTTCTCCCTTGTCTTCCATGGAGCTAGTGGAAGTTTTTTGTTTGTTTCCAGCTTTACTGAGGTATAATTGACAAATATACTTATAAAATATTAAAAGTGCACAATGTGATGATTTGATAAACATATAAATTGTGAAAGAATCTTCCCATTGAATTAAGTAAAACATCCATCACCTCACATATTTGCCTTTTTTTGTGGGAGGGATGAGAACATTTAAGTTCTGTTCTCTTAGCAAATTTCAACTATACAATACAGTGTTATCAACTAGTCCCCCAGTCACCATATTACACAGTAGATCCTCAGACCTTATTCAACTTAGAACTGAAAGTTTATACCCTTTTAACAATCTGTCCCCATTTCTCCTGCCCTCCAGAAACCATTTTTCTAATCTGTTTCTATGAATTTGACTTTATTTTTAATTCCATATATAAGTGATACTGTATGGTATTTGTCTTTGTCAGGCTAATTTCACTTAGCATAATGCCCTCCAGGTTCATACATGTTGTCAAAAAGGAAGGATTTCTTCTTTTTAAAAGAAATATATATTTACTGATTCCAGAGAGAGAGAAGGGAAGGGGGGGGGAAGAGAGGGAGAGAGAGAGAGAGAGAGAGAGAGAGAGAGAGAGAAACATTGCCTCAATTGGGGACCAAACCTGTAAACTAGGTATGTGCCCTGTTCAGGAAACAAACCAGCAACCTTTTGGTCTATAGGACAATGCTCTAACCGAGCCACAATGGCTAGGCATGATTTCCTTTTTCTTTAAGATTTTATTTTTTATTTTTAGAGAGGGGAGGGGAGGGAGAAAGAGAGGGAGAGAAACATCCTCCTCTTAGGCGCTCCCACTGGGGACCCAGCCTGCAACCCAGGCATATGCTCAGACTGGGAATCGAACTGGTGACCCTTCGGTTCACAGGTCGGCACTCAATCCACTGAGACACACCAGCCAGGACCCGATTTCCTCTTTTTAAAGGCTGAATAGTATTCTATTATGAATATAGATAGATAGATAGATAAATATAGATATAGATATCTCCCATTTTCTTGATCCATCCTCCATTACCAGCCACAGGCACACTGTTTCCATACCTTGGCTTATTGTCAATAATGTTTCAATGAACATGGGAGTACAGACATATCTTTGAGATAATAATTTAATTTCCTTTGGATATATACAAAGAAATAGGATTGCTGGATCATATGGCAGATCTACTTTAATTTCTTGAGGGAACTCCATACTGCTTTCCATAGTGGCTAAACCAGTTTATACTCCCACCAACATAGTACAAGAGTTCTCTTTTCTCCAAATCCTCACCAGCATTTATCACTTGTCTCTTATTTTTTATCCTCACCCAAGGACTTGCATATTGATTTTAGAGAGAGGGAAAGAGAGGGAGACAAACATCGATGTTAAAGAGAAACATTGATTAGCTGCCTCTTGCATGTGTCTTGACCAGGGACTGAACCTGCAACCCAGGCCTATGTACTGCCAGGAATCGAACCAGCAATGGTTTGGTTTATGGGATGACATTCGAACCAACTGAGCCACACTGGCCAGGGCTATCGTTTGTCTTTGTGATAACAGATATCCTAATAGTTGTGAGGTGATATCTCATTGTGGTTTTGATTTTCCCTGATGATTAGCGATGCTGAGCACCTTTTCATGTGTCCTGCTGGCTATTCTTATGTCTTTGGAAAACTGTCTAAGTCCTTTGTCCTCTTTTTAATTGAACTATTTGGTTTGTCCCTTTTAGTAATGAGTTGCATGTATATTTTGGATCTTAACTCCAAATAGAGAATGTGGTTTGTAAATATTTTCAGTTACTCCGAAGGCTATCTTTGCATTTTGTCGATGGTTTTCTTTACTGTGCAGAAGCTAAAGTTTCATGTAGTCCCACCTGTTTAGTTTTGCTTTTATTAGCTTTGCTTTTGGTATTAAATCCAAAAAAATGATTAAGACCAATGTAAAGGAACTTACCCCTATGTTTTCTTCTCAGAGTTTTATGGTTTCAGGTCAAATGTGCAAGTCTTTGATCTATTTTGAGTTGATTTTAATATATGGTGTAAGATAGTGGTCTAGTTTCATTCTTTTGCATGGGGCTGGCTAGTTATCCTAAAACCATTTACTGAAGAGACCATTCTTTCCATTGAGTATTCTTGGTTCCTCTGTCAAAAACAAGCTGACCATATATGCATGGGTTTATTTCTGGGCTTTTTACTCTGTTCCATTCATCTATGTGCCTGTTTTTGGCAGTACCATACTGTTTTAATTACTCTAGTTTTACATAGTTTGAAACCAGGAAGTGTGCTGCCTCCAGCTTTGATTTTTTTCTCAAGGCTGCTTTAGCTATCCAGGGTCGTTTGTAGTTCTATACAAATATTAAAGTTGTTTTTTTTTAAATTTCTGCGAAAGATGTCGTTACAATTTCGATAGCGATTACAATGAAACTAAAGATTGCTTTGGGTTGTATGGACATTTTAACAATATTGATTCTTTCAACCCATGAATATGGAATACCTTTCCATTTATTTGTGTCCTCTTCAATTTCTTTCATCAGCGTCTCATAGTTGTTTTCAGTGTAGAGATCTCTGACTTCTCGGTTAAACTTATACTTCAGTGTTTTATTCTCTTGATGCTATTAGAAATGGACAGTTTTCTTAAGTTCTCTGATCGTTTGTTGTCAGTGTACAGGAACATTTTGTCTACTGACTTTCTATATTCAATTTGTTTCTTCTAACCATTTTTTTTGGTGGATATTTTGTTATTTCCTATATATATCATGTCATCTGCAAATAGTGACTGTTTCACTTTTTCCTTTCCAATTTAAATCTTTTATTTTTTTCCTTTTTATTACATTTATTGGGGTGACACCGGCCAACAAAATTATACAGGTTTCAGGTGACAATTCCACAACACGTCCTCTGTATACTGTATTGTGTGTTCACCACCCCAAGTCAAGTCTCCTTCTATCACCATTTGTCCCTCCTCATCCACCTCCACACATCCCTCTTCCCCTCAGCAATCCCCACACTGTTGTCCATGTCCATGAGTGTTTTTTTTTTCTCTCAATCCCTCCACCACATGACAGTTGTCACCCTGCTCTCTGTCTATGGGTCTGTCTCTATTCTGCTTGTTGGTTCATTAGATTCCACATAAGTGAAATCATATGGTACTCATCTTTCTCTGACTGGCTGATTCACTTGACATAATGCTCTCCAGGTCCATCCACACTGTTGCAAAAGGTAACATTTCCTTCTTTTTATAGCTGAGTAGTATTCCATTGTGTAAATGTACCACTGCTTTGATGAACACTTGGGCTGCTTTTGGCTATTGTGAATAACGCTGCAATGAACACAGGAGTGCATATATTCTTTTGAATGTGTTTTGGGTTTTTTCAGATATATTTCCAGAAACAGAATCTCTTGGTCGTAAGATAGTTCTATTTTTAATTTTTTGAGGTAACTGCATACTGCTTGCCATAGTGGCTGTACCAATCTGCATTCCCACCAACAGTGCACAAGGGTTCCCTTTTTTCTACATCCTCACCAACAATACCTGTTTGTTTGTTGATTTATTGATGATAAGCATTTTAAATTTTTAAAAAAGATTTTATTTTTAGAGAGAGGGGAAGGGAGGGAGAAAAACATCAATGTGTGAAACACCAGTTGCCTATGGAATGCGTCCCAACTGGGGATCAGCTCGCAACCCAGGCATGTGCCCTGACTGGGAATTGAACCAGTGACCTTTGGCTTTGCTGGAGGATGCTCAACCTACTGAGCTACCCCATCGGGGCTAATGACAGCCATTCTGACAGGTGTGAGGTGATAAAACCATCTCATTATGGTTTTAATTTGCATTTCTCTGATCATTTTTGACATTGAGAATCTTTTCATATGCCTAAGGGCCATCTGTTTGTCCTCTCTGGAGAAGTGTTTATTCAGGTCATCTGACCATTTTGTAATTAGATTGTTTGGAGTTTTTTGGTGTTGAGTTTGATTAAGTTCTTCATAAATTTTGGATATTAACCCCTTATCATTGGTGAATATGTTTTCCCATTCAATGGGCTATCTTTTCATTTTGTTGCAAAAACTTTTTAGTTTGATGTAGTCCCATTTATTTTTTCTTTTGTTTACCTTGTCTAAGGAAATATATCACAAAACATACTGCTACGTGAAATGTCTGACATTATACCGACTATGTTTTCTTCTGGGACTTTTATGGTTTCAAGTGTAACATTTTAAGTTTTTAATCCATTTTGAGTTTAATCTTGTAGATGGTATAATAAGGTGGTCTAGTTTCATTTTTTTGCATATATCTGTCCAATTTTCCCAACACCATTTATTGAATAGACTATCTTTACTCCATTGTATGTCCTTACTTCCTTTGTCAAATATTAATGATCATAAAGGTGTGGGTTTATTTCTGGGCTCTCTATTTGGTTCCATTGATCTGTATGTCTGTTTTTATGCCAGTATCATACTGTTTTAATTACTATGGCCTTGGGCTATAGTTTGACATCAGGGAGTATGATTCTTCCATCTTTTTTCTTCGTTCCCAAGATTGCTGTGGCTATTTGGGGTCTTCTGTGGTCCTATATAAATTTTTGAAATATTTGCTTTAGTTCTGTGAAGTACGCCATTGGTATCTTGATAGGAAATGTGTTGAATCTATACACTGCTTTGGGTAGTATGGATATTTCAATGATGTCAATTCTTCCCCTCCATGATCATGGTATATGCTTCCAATTATTTTTATCTTTTTCGATGTCTTACAATTTTCTGAGTACCGGCCTTTTACATCCTTGGTTAAATTTATTCCTAGGTATTTTATATTTGTCATGCAATTGTAAATGGTATTGTTTTCTTAATTTCCCTTTCTGCTAATTCATTAATGGTGTATAAAAATGCAACTGATTTGTGAATATTTATTTTGTATCCTGCCACTTTACTGAATTCATTATTAGTTCTAGTAGTTTTTTGGTGGAATCTTTAGCGTTCTCTATGTACAGTATCACACCATCTGCAATAATGACAATTTTACTTCTTCCTTTACGTTTGGATGCCTTTTATTTCTTCTTCTTGTCTGATTGCTGTGTCTAGGACTTCCAGTACTATGCTGAATAAGAGTAGTGAACGTGGACATTCCTGTCTTGTTATTCATCTTAAGGAAAATGCTTTTAGTTTTTGCCCAATACGTATGATGTTGGCTGTGAAACTGTCATATATGGCCTTTATGACATTGAGGTGTATTCCTTCTATATCCAGTTTGTTGAGAGGTTTTATCATGAATAGGTGTTGAATTTTAACAGATGCTTTTCTGCACCTACTGAGATTATGATTTGTATCCTTCATTTGGTTAATATGGTGTATCACATTTATTGACTTGTGGATGTCAAACCATCCTTGCATCCCTGGAATAAATTCCACTTGATCATGGTGTATGACATTTTTAATGTAGTGTTGGTTTTGATTTGCTAACATTTTGTTCAGGATTGTTTTTAATCCTCACCTGAGGATATATTTATTGATTTTAGAGAGAGAGGAGGGGGGGAGAGAGAGAGAGTGTGAGAGAGATAGAGCTACACATTAACGTGAGAGAGAACATCAACTGTTTGCCCCCCATATGCACCCTGACTGGTGATTAAACCCACAACCTTTTGGTATACAGGGATGATGTTCCAACCAACTGAGCCACCTGGATTTTTATATCTATGTTCTTCAGGGATATTGGCTTATCATTTTTATCTCCCATGGTGTCCTTGTCTGGCTCTGTATCACGTATCATGGTGAGTGCTTGCACGCCTGTTAGGAATAACTTCTTTATTATAGTATTGAGTCTTGTGGGCACAAGCCCCATTAGTTTTCAGAGCTATGTGTTTTGGGAGCCCATCTCTCTCTGGTAGGAATTTTAAAAGTTGGGGACTACAGGTGAGGTCTAAATCCTTTTTTCAAGAAGCAGTTAGGAGTTGGGGATTCTCTCCTGATTGTATGACACTTTGCAGGGTGGAGTTTATGGCAAGAGTGTTTCAGCCTTTCCTACCCATTTTGATGGTATTTTCTCATTTGTCTGATGTGTAGAAGTTTCTCATTTCCCTTCTGGATCTTTTTCAGTGGAACTGCTTTCTGCGTGGCTGTACGTTCAGCATGTCCATGGGAGGAGAAGAGCTGAGAAGCATCTAATGTTACCGCGTTGGTCAATTCTCTGGAACATGCCATTCCAATTTTTGAATCTGTGTATGTAAAACCGTTTTTTTCTTTCTGAAAGCTTTCAAGATTGCCTCTGTATACCCAGTAATTTGAAAATTCATGATTGTGTACCTTGATCTGTCTTTTTTCATTCACTTTGCTAGATTCTTGATCTCATGTTTTTTCAACCATCTTTACTTAGACATACTTCACATTACATACAATTCACCCATTTAAAGTGAGGAAGTTAATATTTTTAGTATGTTACAAATATGAATAAACCATCATAAAATTGCCATCACTATAGGCAATTTTAGAACATTTTCATCAGCTCAGAAAGAAACTCCATATCCTTTAGCTATTACCACTATGACCATCCATCATACCCAGCCTTAAGAAGCCACTAATCTACTTCCTGTCTCTATAGATTTATATATTTTGTACATTTTATATAAATGAACTACAAATATGTACTCTTTTGTGACTGGTTTCTTTCACTTAGCATGATGTCTTCAAGGTTCATCCATACTGCAGCATGTTATCAGCACGTCACTTCTTTTTATGGCTAAATAATACTATATTGTATGGAAATACCACTTTTAGAAAATCCATTCATCAGCTGATAAACATTTTTGACTATTATGAATAATGTTACTATGAAAATTCAGATACATGTTTTTGCATGGCCTTATGTTTTCACTTTCCTTGGGTTTATACCTAAGAAATGAATTGCTGGGTCATATGGCAAATCTATGTACAACAGTTTGAGGAACTGACAGATTATCTTTCAAAGTAGCTGTAACACTTTGTTGAAAAGACTATTGAACACTGCTATCAACAGTATATGAAGGTTCTAAATTCTCATGTGCTTATCAATACTTATTATCTGACTTTTTGTAAACTTTTTTTTAAAAAAATTTATTTCCCTAGAGAGGGGAAAGGAGGGAGAAAGAGAAAAAGAGAAATATCAATGTGTGGTTGCCCCTCGCCTGCCTCCCACTGGGGACCTGGCCCACAATCCAGGCATGTGCCCTGACTGGGAATCGAACCAGTGACCCTTTGGTTCACAGGCTGGCACTCAATGCACTGAGCTATACCAACCAGGGCAATTATCTTTTTGGTTCCAGCCATCTTAGTGGTTATAAAGTAGTATTTTATTGTGGCTTTTATTTGCATTTCTCTAATAACTAATGGTGTCAGCATCTTTTCATGGGCACATCAGCCATTTGACTATCTTCTTTGGAGAAATATCTATTTAGATCCTTTATCCATATTGTTAATTGGATTATTTGTCTCTTAATCATTAAATTATATGAGTTCTTCATATATTCTAGATATGTCATTTATCAGATAAAAGATTTACAAATATTTTCTCCCATTCTGTGGTCTTTTTACTTTCTTAATATTATTTTTTGAAGTTCATTTTAAATTTTAATTAAATCTAATTTATCCCTTTTTTTTGTTGTTGCTTATGCTTTTGGTGTTATATCTAATAATCCTTTCCCAAATCCAAGGTCATAAAGATTACCTCTATGCTTTCTTCTAAGAGTTTTATAGTTTTAGCTCTTCTATTTAGCTATTTGATCTATTTTAGGTTAATTTTTATACATGATTTGAGGTAAGCACCCAATTTCATTTTTTTTTATGTGTGGCTAGCCAGCTGTCCCAGCATCATTTGTCAAAAGGACTATTCAATGAGAGATCTTGATACCTTTGTTGAAATCAGTTGACTGCAGACACATGGGTTTATTTTTAGACTGTTCCATTGACTTACATGTCTGTTCTTATGCCAGTACCAGACTGACTTGTTTACTGTTGCTTTGGAGGAAGTTTAAAAATTGGGGAATGTGAATCCTCCTCCTTTTTATTTCCTCAAGATTATTTTGGCTATTCTGGGTCCCTTACAATTTCATAGGAATTTTAGAAATCAGCTTGTCAACTTCTACAAAGAAGTCAGCTGTGATTTCGATGGGGATTGCATTAAATCATAAACATGGGATTTTCCCTCCAATTTTTAGATCTTTTAATAATGTTTTATAGTTTTTCAGAATTTATGTTTTGTACTTTTGTTAGATTTATTCCTAACTATTTTATTCTTATCAATGCTACTAGTGTAAATAAATTGCTCCTTAATTTCATTTTGGATTATCCATTGCAAGTATATAAAAAAATCAACTGATTATTGCATACTGATCTTGTACCCAGCAGGAGGATTGGATTAATTCAATTCTCCTGAATTAATTAATTCTAATTGTTTCTTGGTGCATTCTTTAGGATTTGCTACATGTCAGATCATGTCATCTGTGACTAGAAATAATTTTACTTCTTCCTTTCCAATTGCAACCTTATTTATTTTTTCCTGCCTAATTGTGCAAGCCCCATAGGTAATAAGTGGTAGACCCCAAATTACAACTTGTGTCTATGTAAAATCCGTGATCTTTTTGTTATACCCTGTTAACATTGGTGTTGAGGATAGAGCTGGGAGATAAGAATGGAAAGGTGGATGCTCTCCCTCCTGAGAGCACTCTGTTCCCCCTCTCCCTCTTCTTTCCCCACAGGCAAAATAAAAAATGAAAAAGAATGGAAAGGTGGATTAAAGATCATTCTGTAAGTGAGGCTTAGAATAAAAGCCTAAAGATTATATTTTTATTTAGTGGGTAATGGAAAATAATTTTTATTTAGTGTTCAACAAGTAAGCGAGGGAATGTCTTGGTTTTTCTAAGGAAGTGTTACTTTGAGGATAAATCTGGGCACAATGTACACAATGATTTGGAGGAAGAATTTAAAACAAAGAAAGCTAGTTAAGAGTTCTTACCTGCCCAATAGCAGCTGTATGGCTCCGGTATCAGCTTTTGTGTCTTGTTTCCAAAATGTATTCTCAGTTGCAGGGACAGGGAGGAGGTGATCTTCAACGTGGTCTTTAAACTGATTCTTAGATAAGGCTTTGATTCTAAGGTGCGGAAAAATACTTTCTAAGTGGCTGACATATGTAAAAAATGACAATCAGAATTAACTGAGCTAAAAGATGGTTTAACAGGGAAAATTTAACATACTTTAGATGTAACTACCTTAAATATACATAAAACTTCACAATTTACAAAATTCTTTCCTACAGTAGAATCTCATTTCATTTCTGTAAGAGACAGAGGAGGGACTATCCCTTGTTATATACAAGCATGCTGGTTCAGAGAAAGCAAAGAATTGAGCCATTGACATGTTTAGTAAGTGCAAGTGCTGGATCTAAATTTTGAGTGTCTTAATTTCTAGTTTAGGCTTCTTTTCCACCACAGTAAGAATTGTTTTCTGAACAGTTCAAAATTACTTAGTCGATAACCTGATAAAAACATACATTAACAACTATCAAGAAATAAATTCTTGAGGTTCTGTTTATTCTGTAACTTACTGGGTTGATGCTCTAAGAAAATCTTCCTTCATAGGAGGATGAACTTCATCCAACAACATGCTAGTATCTGGGCTTGATGTCATTGCAGAAACCACCATGGCGTTACGTAGTTTATTGCCTTGTTCCAACAGAGCTGAAGAGGACAAAAATAGAACACAAAAAAATCTCAAACCCAGCAGAAACACTTGCAATACTTAGCACCTTTGCTTCTATCAGTGTACCATAATGGCTTACTTGGCTGCCTTCCCCCATTGGCTTGATAATACCTTGAGGACATTCATTTTGCAACAATTATTTACTGAGCTTCTAATATGTTATTTGTTTTAGATGCTGGTATTACAGCAGTGAATGAAGTCTCTCTTTTGAAGAGACTGACTTCTTTGCACGAGCCATTACATGCATGCACTGACTCTTCCAACTGGTGTTTGTACATAATAAGTTTAGTAATGTGTATATATATTATTTTTGTATTTAGATACCTTATTGTATTCTCTTACACTTGTAATAGTTTTAGTGTCATTATCCAAGAAATACAACTATACCAGCTAAATGTTTAGGATCCATAGTGATAACCTATTCTAAATTTGTATTTTTATAAAGAAAAGAATACCAAAAAATTTCCATGACTTTTCTATGATCATACAGCAGGTTAA